>JAPMAF010001597.1:0-10778 GCA_026537445.1 Silvatares holzenthali
CAACATACAGAAACTTCAAATACTTAAAAATACTCAACGCGGGCAATTTAAATGAGAATTTCCGGATACTTTTTTGTCAGAGTGTATACTCGTATCATGCATGTAATTCGCGACAGAACAAAAGATACACATACAAAAGCACACACCGATAAGTAAACAAGATTCCGATTGCAATTAATTTTACTGCTTCATTCTTAAATAATAAAGAAGTAATCATTATCAGTTACCTTGATAAACAGATAAGGAGATATACGAGAGACAATATACTCGTATCTCATCTGACATCAATGAAGATATGACATTATTGTTGTTATAATTCACTTCCGAATTAGTATTTTATTTGTTATACTCATTAAAGTACATCGATTCATTTGGAATCTCCGTTGTCAATATATTATATCTTTTTATAGCATAGGCGTCTACTTGATGAACGCATCTTGGCATAGTAGACTTACTAGGGAACAATAATGCAATAGTTCCCATTTGCCTTTTGCACCGCAGTAAAAAATCTTGTATGATACCATATAATTTAAAGAAATGAATAACATTTCTGTAGCATTTAAACCAATCATTCCCCCCGCAGACAAATGCACAGAAACCACAATTCGAATCCCTACACCTCGACAAGATGCATTTATATACACATCCCTTTAGAAGTGTTCAAAATTCACAAGTACACAACTGCTGTCAATCCCCCTTGAATAAACAACAATTATGAGCATGCAGGATATATTTTATTTATTTTTTTAATTATCCACAGAAAGCATTAATATAACATGCACCTATCTATAAATTATCTATTCGATGGGGTATGTGTTGTCCTCTACAGCCGTTTCTTCCGGACCAATCGCCTTACCCCGAAACTGGAAGTATATTCTTTAAATTCTACTATTTTCTTGAGCCATCACTCCTTGTCCTTATTGTACCTCAACCATTCATCATTGATCACTCCCATCTTTACTCAACTATAATTATAACAATCCAATAATAATAATTCAATAATCTCAACCATTCAAAATATGACACCAATAGTTAGTAATTTAATATATTAGAATACTACGTGGTCAAATACCCCAACTTTAATAGAAACGATGAACTTCGCCTCAAGGGGGCATGGTATCCAACTCTGGCCCGGCCATCCAATTAGTGACATAACTTTTTGATGACCACCGAACTGCAACAAAAAACATATCTGTTTATTTGTTGACCGAATAGTAACAATAAACACACCTGTCTACGGTGTGGTACTCTCACCTAGTACTTAAGCAAGCACCTTTTCACACTATAGTCAGGCTGCCTTTTTTACACAGACAGACTCCCTCTGAAGATCAATACTGCAATGTGGTCCGAAACGTTGGCAAACAAAGTGTCACAACACGACATGACTACCCAAAAGTCTTTGAGTTGCATATATTTTGGTCGTGAAAGCCTACGAAAATACTATGAATACTACGTAATTTATTCCATTAGAATTTTCGTCGAGAAGGGCTTTTCTCATAGTTGTAGCCCCAGACTGTCCCACTGCCGAATTAGTGTTACGTTTGGTCGGCAGTAGACTCCTGCTCTATGGAGTTAGTATACGAATACCCCCTGGATAAAGATCACTACGATGAGTAGACGGAAACACGAAAGTGACTCTCCGATCCCCGATACTGAAGCTTGTGGCTAAGGGAGCATACCCCGACAGATAACTGCAGCCTAACTGACCCTAGACGTATTGGCCTAAGCCTTTCCTCTAGACAAGCCCATGAAAATTGATATAAATTCGAGTGCGAATAATCCATATGTTTGCTCAATTTCACCAGCGCTGTACCTGTACATAATAATAATTATCTTTGAATGAACGAAAGAATTAAAACTTTATTGGATGATGACAATAAAGTGGGTATCCTTCGGACTGTTTTATGCCGTACTTAAATTAAACAGCATTTGAGGTGCCGGCATAATAATTTTGCATTTTACAGGTCATAAACGGATTAATTATAGTGGGTTTTTAAAACGGGAGATGATTCGTAAAACTCACTGAGCGTGCACAATAAAAGCTATGTGTAATACGGAAGACACGTTAAATATTACACCGGTGAAATTGTGAATGTAATAGTATCAAATTTAAACATAGCAGCAGCAAAACCAAACCGTATGTGTGATAGATAACACATAGGTTATTTACTATGCCGTGGAGAACAAATGAAAACCAAACGTTTCATTCATATACTATTTTAACAAATCTTTTATTTCTTTTGGGTGTTTGTGGGTTAGGTATATTAAAGGTTGCTGCTATCCCACCACATGTCCGCATTGCATCTGGAAACGAATCAAGTTTCCTTGTCAGTACGCATGTCAGTTGAAATTATTTGACTCGTTGCCCAAAACGAGAGAGCAGCCCGGAAGGAACTCTCAACTTCATAGCCCTGCACCTAAAGTGCTGAAAGGATCAAACGATAAGGGTGGCATGAAGATACCCTCACGGATTACGAAATAATCATCAGAGAAAGGGTGACTTCTTCTCTGGAAGACAGGGCTGTCTGGAAACAATGTCACCAAATAATTGATAAAATCTTGAAAAAGTCAAGTAATTGCTCCGAGAGGACCTATTGAACGTTGTCTCAAACTGTAGGCTGTCCGGTGCTGCATTTAGTAACCTCAATCACTAAAGGCAACTGATCAACTAGACTGGTTTTGACATGTAGAATATGAAATAAACTATGATTACGTGCACGAGAATAATTAGAAATGAGTGAACTTGCAACTAAACAAATCTGGATGACATAATTGAAAAGGTTGTTTAATTAATGTAGAAGGAAACTGGTAATGTTGCCCGAATTTCAAATAGTAGATGGACGAAGAAGGTGTTGGAATTGAGACCGTAGACCAACAAAAGGCCTCAGAGATACTCACCAATAATGGGCGTTATAAAATTTGCATGAGCTCAACAGATGAGACAGGCTGAAAATTATATTGATGAATGAATATGTAAATGTTATGCGTACTTGACATTTACTCATTACTGGGAATGTATCATAGCATCTAATATGCAATCATAGGACTCGTAGGTAATATGGGCAATGTCAATTTGTTTAGTTGTTTGTGTATGAGTGCGCTAATTGCACTTGCAGCTGCATTTGCAGTTGGCACTTGTGCGGTATTACGTGACGCGCGTCGGACGATGTCGTCACGCGACTCGTAGTCTTGACCGTGAACGTGAACGTGGCTGCAGGTCAGCCGCAAACAGTAAACAACAACAACAATTATGCAGTTGCAGCCTACGAGGACACGATTTTACCACATGTGTTGAACATGATCGGCAGCGTTACCCAGTTTGTTAATGCATTCCTTCGCTATCACTGTCTATCGTGCGATTTCGTTCGTTAAGTTTTAATCCTGTATCCAAGATCTGTATACACCACATGATATTTACAAATGGACATATGTATAATAATAAATAGGACGCTGGATTGCGGATTCTATACTCTCTGGAGTACCTACTTTGGGATGACAGATCTTGTATCGCCCGGAAAAATATCACCGTTTAAAATTATACATTACAATTGAATTAATCCTAGTGATTATTTTCTTTTCTACTTGAAAAACCAAATAGATGGTTACAAAACCAGATAGATGGAGGTGCCTTTGTATTTAGAGCAAATTAAAAAAAAACATAATGTATATGTATTTTTAAATGTGGCGATTTGGAAGAAGATTCTCATAAAAATATATAAGGAATTCGTCAACGATGCTGACCAGTATAACATTCAGCCGAGGTTACAGAGGAAACCGAATTACCGGAGAAGGCAACTCCGAAAACAAACTCCTGTTTGTGAGCTTTTTCAACTTATTTGAAGATTCAGACTGCACATTCAGACAGGAGTATACAGAAGAGATGGCGGCGGAAGAACTATAAATGGGTCAACGGCGACTCTCAAATCTTCCTCGAAGATTACTTGGCCTTGGTGTTAGCAACAGGCGTAAAACGAAAAGCTGGACGTAAATATCTAAGGCATGTACATTAAATAAAATCGAGAACACATAGTTCTTGTGTAGATACTCAGAGATCCGACACCAATAGTTAGGAAAAGGAAAAATCAAAGAAGAAGATTCATCAGAGTTGCCACAAGCTCCTCATGAAAATTCCAATGAAATAAAATTTTAATAGAGGTCGCCCTATGTGACAGCAAGCAGTAACTGTCAAACTCAATCGAGTTTATAATTCTATATCTATGCAGAGCAATTCCTAGTGGATTATAACCTCCCATTGTGAATTATTTCTTTAATCTATAAAATGATAGTGAACTAGAAAATTAATTTGTTACCTATCTATACTTCGTGTTTAATATTTTATTTTAACCGTTTAGAATGTATAACCTATTCATTGAATACACACATTAAGAATTTAATTGATCTTTTTATAACTATCATGATTTAAGAAAAATAACACATATTTTTCTGATTAATTTTAATACATTTATCTCATTTACATTGTTAGAATAAAGTTTATTGAATGCTTAAGATTTTTGAGATCTATGATTTATCAATAAAGTTGAAATGCACGTACGCTCTTTTAGAATCTTATTGGATGAACTTATCAATAACTTTTCCATTCATTATCTTTACAATTCAACCACATTTATTGTCCATACCTACGTGCACATGAATAATGAGTTTACTGCATTAATTACTAAATGACTATTTAGAAATCACTACACAAAAAACATATTTCTATTTTCATATTCTGAACAATGCAGAATGTTGGAAATCGTTGGCAATTTACTATCTGCCACAAAGTAATATATTTGTAGTAAATTTCCATAATATGCATAGAGCTCTGCAAATAATTTATTAACTTCATCTCAAGGTGTTGACTTTGGCTTCCTTATATTTATGTTGAATGTAGAGAAAATGATTTCAAGCTCATAAAGTGTGAATTCATTTAGTACTGGTGTACAACAGTATAAAAATATATCTTTTTAACATAATGTTGGAACGAAATTAAAAACTCTTGTGTAAAATGCCATTGATTACTTTGAGAAAATTGCTCAAATTAACATGTAAATAGTTTTGAATTCTGTAATAGATTTCATTCCAATGTACTCAAGAAATCCAATATTTGGGAAGTTAGATGGCAATGATAGAATTTCAAATGTCATCAATAGATGTCGTATTATCTGTATTTTCTGTTTCATTCTAATTTTGAAAAAAATGTGTAACATGTCTAATCGAAGAGTGGTAGATTCTAAATAAAGTGTTCTTGTTTCAGTGCCGGTGGTTTGGTGACTGCCGTAGCACCTGTTGTCATAAGCGGAAATGGAATTTGGGTGGGATGGCCAGGAATTCATTTGGATGACCCTAGTGAACCGATCCCGGAATCTGACCCCAATGATCAAACCCCTACAGCCGGACTAAAATCAGATAAGGTAAATTATTTATTTTGTTCTTTAATCCATCAAGTAAAGTACATACGTATTTTGGCAATATTACGAGTATTTTACTTGATCCTTTATTTCCAGGTTGTTGTGGTCAGTGCAGAACGCAAATTGTTTGATATGTACTACAATGGCTGTTGTAATGGTACTTTCTGGCCACTATTCCATTCCATGCCTGACCGAGCCACATTCATAGCTGATAATTGGAAAGCTTACGTCAAAGTCAACCAGGAATTTGCAGCGAAAACATTCCAAGCGTTACAACAACTGACAAATGAAAAGAAAGATAGTCCAACTCCTATCGTTTGGGTGCATGATTATCATCTTATGTTGGCAGCAAATTGGATAAGACAAGTAAGTCAACCTATTTTTGAATATGTTTTTTTATTATTTACAATTTTGATTATTTGTCGTACAAGAAAATTTGATTATTTACAATTAATAAATTATGTGTATCTTTTAAATAGGCTGCAGAAGATAATAACATGATCTGCAAAATTGGATTCTTCCTTCACATTCCTTTCCCACCATGGGATATATTCCGTTTGTTTCCGTGGTCCGATGAAGTTCTTCAAGGAATCCTAGGTATATTTAAAGTCAATGTAGTCATATTTAATAGAGATTTATATCATTTTTAATTATTTATTAAATATTTTTAATTACAGGATGCGACATGGTAGGATTTCATATCCAAGACTATTGTTTAAATTTCATAGATTGCTGCCAAAGAAATCTCGGTTGTCGAGTCGATAGGAAAAACCTTTTGGTGGAGTTAGGTGGTCGAACGGTCAGAGTCAGACCTCTTCCCATAGGAGTTCCTTTCGATAGATTCGTAGAATTAGCCGAAAATGCTAAAACTTTATTACCTAGCAATCAAAAAATTATCTTAGGAGTAGATCGTTTAGATTATACCAAAGGTTTAGTTAATAGATTAAAAGCATTTGAAGTCCTACTCGAAAAACACCCGGAACATAGAGGGGACGTTACATTATTACAAGTGTCCGTACCGTCAAGAACTGATGTAAAAGAATATCAAGAATTGAAGGAAGAAATGGATCAGTTAGTCGGTAGAATAAATGGAAGATTTACGACCCCCAGCTGGTCTCCGATAAGGTAAATAAATATATATTATTTCATTCATTTTATGTTATGAGGCTTCTCCCATATTTATATTCGATACTTTATTGATTGTACTTTATCGATTGTATTTCAGATACATTTACGGATGTGTTGGTCAAGATGAATTAGCATCATTCTATCGTGACGCAGCAGTTGCATTAGTCACACCACTCAGAGATGGAATGAACCTTGTAGCAAAAGAATTTGTAGCCTGTCAGATTAATGTACCGCCAGGAGTGCTAATTGTTTCTCCATTTGCCGGAGCTGGAGAAACCATGCATGAAGCTCTTATTTGCAACCCATATGAAATTGACGATGCAGCAGAAGTGATTCACAGGTATGTTTAAAAGCAATCTTCAAAACATCATATGTAGCACATTGGTTAAAATTTACAGCATTTCCATAATAGTCATCGATTTCAATAATGGAGAGTAAGCCGAACCGTCTTTTATGTGTCCATAACAAACTGTACAACTTGTTTCAATTCACAAACAGTAGCAAATAATAAAATTAGTAGTTGTCTGTAGTAGTAAAAATTATGCACCTATTCATGTCCATTGCTAACCCCTCCCATATATGCTCCGGCATCTATCCTGGGCTTTCTGCAACTAGTCACCAGTAATTCTCTTTATATCGTCAGACCATCATGTAGATCTTCCTCTACTTCTCTTATTTTCACAAAGTCCTCACTTTACTAGCTTTTTATACATTTTAAGTCCTTAAGTCTACCCTTAAGTCTTCAGCTTTGTCACTGTTTCAACAATCTCTAAAATACTTAATGCATATACTATCTATGCAAACAATTTGCAAAATTACAACTAATCTAAATTTCTATTGAAACTATAATGTTAATGATTTGTATCCATTTCAGAGCGCTCACCATGCCAGAAGATGAGCGCACATTGAGAATGAATCACCTGAGACGCCGTGAGCGAGTCCATGATGTCGATCATTGGATGAAAAGCTTTTTAAAAGCTATGGATTCCTTGGAAGAGGAGAGAGATGAAATAGGTGCTACTACTATGCAACCTGTAACTATAGATGACTTCGACGACTATCTCTCCAAGTATGTTTCCAAAAATAATATTAAATTTCAATAATATTATTTAGTGAATATTAAATACTCAACTAATAATAAATGTTCGCAATTTTAGGTACATCGGACACACTCACAAATTAGCACTCCTGCTTGACTATGACGGTACATTGGCTCCTATAGCACCACATCCTGATCTGGCTACATTACCATTTGAGACTAAACATATCCTTCAACGATTATCAAACCTATCTGATGTTTACATCGCCATCGTCTCCGGTAGAAACGTCGACAATGTCAGAAATATGGTAAACATTCTTCAGTTTAAAACTAATTTTTAAAAAATTAAAAAATCTTGATACTATAATGTGCTGTATTATTTAAAGGTTGGAATTGAAGGCATCACATATGCCGGCAATCACGGTTTAGAAATTCTTCATCCAGATGGCAGTAAATTTGTTCATCCTATGCCCGTAGAATTTGAAGATAAAGTTAGCGAATTGCTAAAAGCTTTGCAAGAACAGGTTTGTTGCTTGGTATAAAAAATAAAATATTGGACTTATTTGTTTTTATGAAATGCATTATCACTATACATTATTATCAGGTATGTAAAGATGGGGCTTGGGTAGAAAACAAAGGAGCCCTTCTAACTTTCCATTACCGAGAGACTCCACTGCATTTGAGAGGTGCTCTTGCAGAACAGGCAAAGAACTTAATTCTTAAGGCTGGATTCAAAGCTGCTACTGCACACTGTGCTATCGAGGCTAAACCACCTGTGCAATGGAATAAAGGTATCATAATATTTTCTAAATACAATTGAGGAAGTGATATTCTACTAATGTTTTAATATTAGTAATCTTATAACTGTTTTAATTGCAACAGGTCGTGCTTCCATTTACATCTTGAGAACTGCTTTCGGTGTAGATTGGAGTGAAAGAATAAGAATTATTTATGCTGGTGATGATGCAACTGATGAAGATGCGATGCAAGTAAGTAGCAACATATATTTTTTAAGATATTTCAGCTTTGACGATCAGCACAATAGAACAAAATTTGGTACAGTAGTTGAGTCTGTAACATGTAGTGCAGTTGCACATATAAATTCTACGTAATAAATAGTGTAGGAGCAAAAACACCTAGTCAGTTTTTCTAATCACAAAACATGGATAAATCTATTCCAAGTGGCATACTATACTGATCTTCAATAGTGGTCCAGTGTGATACAAAATTTACCATTCTTTCATCCATCATTTACCAGTTCATAGTGAGCATTTTTCATACATTTTTAAAAAATTTCACACTTGACCTCAAGCATGTTAATCAAGTATCCACTAAACCATGCCAACCTAGATTGGAAATAAAATTGTATCACTTAATTTTTTAAATTTAACACTAAAAATACTTTAAATTAAAATTATTTATAAATAAAACAGCTTGTTTTGTAAGTTGAAAGAATCATCATGATTGGTAATAATATTCATATCAATTTACAGGCCTTGAAAGGTATGGCAGCAACGTTCAGAGTGGCATCATCGCATATCATCAAAACATCAGCCGAGAGAAGATTACCATCAACGGACTCCGTACTCACAATGCTGAAGTGGGTGGAACGGCACTTCAGTCGCCGCAAGCCCAGAGCGAATTCATTGACATACAAAACAACTCGCAAACGTGATGTTGTCAAGATGCACATGTCTTTCGACATTAAAAACAATAGCACTTACAACGGTTTCAGCGGGGGAAGTTCGGACGATGCTGGCTCCAATTGATTGATATTATACTTAACATTATGTATTTATTAAAATGTTTTTTGACTCACTTCTATGTACATAACTGGACACATCTAACATAGTTAATGATGTTGTTAATGATAGCAATTTCATCCTAAAATAGAACCTTCATCTGAAAGGTTTTGTTGTTCATTATGAACATTTTCAGTTTGAATATTGTAAATAAATACTCCTAAATAATTATTGTATTCGATGTAAAATTAAATAGTAATATAACATTATACAGAAACTTTAAAATTTTCATGGGTTATAAATATTTGTTAATTGTTTAAGCTTAATGTGTAATATAGTTCTAATATTTTTGATTGTAGTTTTCGAAACTTGTTTAATTTACTGTGATGACCAATATATTTTTAAATTGAATGAAGGGTGTAAATAAATTATTCTTGAAGCCAAATAAAAAATTATATTATCTATAATAATACCTACTTTTACGTATTACATTATTTTTTTTAATATTATTGGATATTTTTACATTCAGTGTAGTTTGTATACCATAAAATAAAAAATGTAAAAATTTTGATTTAATAATTAGGTTTCTGCATGGCTGTGATGTGATGAAAAAATATATTTTAATGATGGCTGTTATATATTTATAAACTTTAAAATTGTGAGGATACTGTTAAATATGTATTGTAAAGTTATTTTCTACTTGTTAATTTTATAAACAATATAAGCTTACCTGTTAAATTTACAATGTTTTAATAATCCACTCAATTTTGCAAATTATTGCATCTAGATTACGCAAGATCAGTTTCAAGCGGTCTGATCATTATTGAACACTGTAAAATATATCAATTGTACAATAAACCAACATAATACAAAAAAAAATATGTAAAATATCTTATAAAATCAAAGAAAAAACTATTCATCTCGGAATCAATTTGAAAATATTTGGTTCTGCAATTTCTAAACTTTCAACTTCCTTGCAAAACAGAACAAATATTTATACCTGTTAACTACCTTATCTAATCCGACTATTAGGTTGACAACCAACCCACTTTCACATACTTCCCTTAGCTATCAATCTTTCCAAGTTTATGGATCTGTACAAACCAATACACCTAAAAAAATAATTCTAAACCTCTCAGAAATAAAACCCTCAAATGCATAGATTGATCAGTTCTACAGGTAGTCCAGAAGATTCTGAGCACATCATGCCAAACTACATGGAAAAGCATAAATCCTTTTGCACTCTATACCCCCAATTTTATAATTAGTATATATTTCTATTGTTGCCACTAATGAAATTGTTGGTACAAATGGCAAAATGTCGAATGTTTGACTGGATCAAAGTAGCGTTATATAGTAACTATGATTTTTAATAATCCTTTTACCAATTATTTGGTGACATTGTCTCCAGCTAGCTCTGTCTTCCAGAGAAGAAGTCACCCTTTCTCTGATGATTATTTC
>JAPMAF010001599.1:0-10774 GCA_026537445.1 Silvatares holzenthali
GAGTGGCGAGTGGCGAGTGGTGCTGTGAGCGGCGACCGAGGCGGAGAAGGGGCTCGCGTAGTACGGAGCGTTTACCGTATCATATTGTGTTATAATATGCGGCAAAATGTATACTCGCGTAAGGTGCCGAGTCGCCGAGACCTTGCCGAGTGGTTTCGGTATTCTCGGAATTTGAAAGTGCAACTGCAGTAATAATTGTATTTAGATGCTAATGTTCCTGCCGCTCGCCGCTCGCCGCTCCCGATTGTCGTTCAATGGGATAACGCCTCGACGCGGATCCGCGGGCGGCGTCTGCCGATGCCGACCGGGGCGGGGCGGGGCTGATAATTTAATAACAATCTGAGACAATCCGAGCAGGAATTTTAATTGAGAACGGATTCGGTCGGAGCCGGGACGCCGTATCCTCCTCCTCCCCTCCTCGCGCGCCTCCCCGGGCGCGGGGCGCGGCTGGGACGGGACGCGAAGGGAGTTACGCCTCACTAAAACCTCCGATAAATTCTTAATCTCGAATAAATTTAAAAGAGGAAAAAAATCTGGACTTACCACCGGATCGTGAGGTCTCGTTGGAGTCGTGCCAGGCTTCGACGATGAGAGAGAATGTGCCCTGCGGAAGAGAAAAAGAGACATCAGATCAGACACGGAATGAGAGAGAGAGCAGTGCGGAGCTAGTAGGTCAGTGGGGTTAAGAAGTGTGTACGGCGCTCGGCGCTCGCGATCGCTTACGATGATCGATTGTAGATGTACCGGCCGGCCGTCCTCACTGCCACCGCTACCACCATCACCATCACCACCACCATACCCACGTTGCAGTCACACAGCCACACGCATTCCACAGCTACTGCGAGTCACAAGTGCATTAATACATACATTTCTTTCATTTTAACCGACCTCACCAAATTCGGTTGTCATTCATTATTCTTTCTAAAACAGCTTTTACCCAGTGTAATACAGTCGTATCGCTCCGCTCTTGTATAATATAATATCCGAGCTAGAAGGGAAATAATGGTATATGTTCAATTTGCGTCAAAATAGCACTAGTGATGCCATAATGTTGGGGAATCACTTTACGGTGACAGCGACAACTCGACTGACAAGGAGCCTGCCATGCCTGCCTGGATGATACTATTCGAGCTTAGAAGATACGTGGTGCCGAGGAAGAGCGGCACTAGCCCGACGCGGACGAGATGGCGCGCGCTTCCCTAACCTTCCCGAGAACGGAGGAGTTTCCTCGATCGGACAATCGTCTCGATCGGAGTTGGAGTTATACCGTCCTCGTACTGGCGCGCGTTCGGCGGGCGTGTTCGGCCGAACGCCGCGTACGCAACCGAGACGCGGGACTCGAGACCTCCAGAGACAACACCGATATTGACACGGGTATCTCGTCGAGTGGACAATCAAATAGGACGGACTGAGGCTCGAATGTGTTTTTCTCGAATGGTACGAGTACCCGACGTACCTATTTGACTCGTTTTAAATAATTTGTTTGCTCAATATTCTCCTTTCGTGGTTCCGCGGTCGCGAGCAAACATCGGGAGCGGTACTTCGGGAAACGTATTTTCGATACATGCACTCGTATGTGAAGCAATGATGAAATACAGAATTTCGCGAATCCCGGACGGGGCGTGCAGAGAGAGCGACATATATCGTAAAATACTCGCACCGTAGCGGGCGACGATGCCGAGGACGATCGAGGCGAGTACAATCGGAATGTTCCGCGGGTCGCTTTCCATTTTAACGTCCACGGCAGGACGTGCCCCGCATGGGGAACTACGATATTGTTTTATTCGAAACGTCAATTCCGCGAATCGCTCGACAGTTAAGCGCTCAAGTTCGATACGCTCGAATATTGAACACCCCGCTAAATAGGACGGTTATTTCGAGCGACGGCGGTTCTCCTTCTAGGTAGGATAGATTTACTAGTTTTGCAGTTTCGGCAAAGAGAGAGAGAGGCCCACCACATACCCGAAATCGTTGCAGTGACTGATGGTCGCTGATGTCGATTTCTCACTTACTACTATCCTTTAATTATTTTAATTAAATTCTCTCTCTCTCCATCCCGTCTTCCTCGCACTCTTTATTAACAACTTTAAGAATAATTACGGTAAAGAGCTCGAGTGCTGCAAAAATAAACGGCCGAACACCCGGGGCGCCGGAAGCGGCACCGGATCCCCGGAGCCGTCGCTCGGCGCTCCTCGGCCGAATCGCCCTCGTCCACCGGGAAGAGGCCGCGGGAGAGGCGCGACATCTCACCGATGACGCTGGCGCCTGAACGATGCTCACTTTTAAAGAGCGTCGTCTCATTGCCGTTCGCGCACGTCAGTCCCGGCGATAGGCGAAAATGTACATCGAGACGCGAGTTCACCTCGACCGGGCTGGAGCCTCGGCTCCCGAGCGCGGAGGGTTCGAAGAGGGGTAATTGAATGATTCACGGGTTCCGTCGTCTGCATTAGGTGGCGGAGTCTCACCGTCCCACCGTCCCACTGTGGTGTCGCGAGGCCGGGAGGCGAGGTCCGCTAAAGAGTCGGAGCGTATTCATCGCGGCGCGGCGCGCTCCTACGCGATCGGAATGCGCGCGGCCGTTCCCACCGGCAAATTTTAGCCGAACAAAATTTCAATTGGAATTAATACGTCAATCGAATATGGGGGACGCGTCCCGCGCCCGCGGCGGCTCCCACGGTGGCGGCCGGCGGTGACGCGCCCGCGGGGATGACGGTCCATCCGTGTGCAGCCGTGTCCGCCGGGAGCCGCGACTCCGCTCGCATTCCGTAGCGGTAGCGGAGCCTCGATGTTTGTTTCTATTACGGAACGGACGTAATCGGATGTGTCGCCTGGGAAAAAATCAGCCGAAGGCTATTGAACATCGACAATACGATTGTTCGGCGACCTTCCTCTATTTTCGTTAATGAAAAGCGCGAAATGAAAGGAATCGCCGATGCCGCTCGCGAGCCGTGCGAACCGATTCTCGATCGACCGATCGAATCGATCGATCGAACCGATCCGAGGACCCAGACTCGGACGCCGACGCTGACGCCGCCGGACGCGTCGCGTCGCGTCGTCGGAGCGCGTCCGAGTCGAAACTCGCGTCCTCCGTTCCCCGCCCTCCGCCCTTCACCCTCCGCCCCGTGTCCACCGCGGTGCGTCCACGGTGGGATAGAGGAGTGCGATATCGCAACGCCCAGAAGTGCAGCGCGAGGAGGACCCGGGGGTAGATATGCCGATAGCGAATCGTTCGATAATCTCACGGGGCCGGCGGTCGGCGGCAGCGGCAGCGGGAGCGGCGGTGCGTTGACGAAAGCGTTTTAATGCGATATTTAAAAAAGAAATGAAATATGGAGTCGTAAAGTAATCGTCAGTAGCGCTACCAGGTCGAGGTTATACATACATCGCTAATTAAACGTTTCCGAACGATACGATATCCCCCCCCTCGGCGCGCGGGGCACGGAGGTGTCGGGGGTCGGGTGTCGAGTGTCGGGTGCCGGCGATCCCTCGGAGGGAGATTGCCGGTGGAATCTCCGAATATTGAACGGGGAACGGATAAGGCCGCACGTTAAAAGCGCAGTTGTCAAAAAAGGACGAGCGAGAATACGGAGTAGAAATAACGTCCACGGGTTCGTATCTCGATACGGGATCTGGAATTCCTCACCGAGATGCATCTCCTCGTCGCGACAGGTGGAGGAAAGAGGATGGACCGGCTCTCGGCTCGCGGCTCATGCCTCGCCTTACCTCGGGGCGACCTCATCCGCGGCTCCCATCGAACCGGTCCGATCGCCGCGCGTCCAGTGCCCGCCGCCCGCCGCCCGCCGCCCCCTCCTCCGCGCGACGGCTTCCGATCTCCGGCGATGACCACGGTTAATAGGGAATGCGACGATAGACACCTCCGCCGGTCGTATATGGCGCGGGATGCGACGATTAGCTCGCCGATGTCGTATAACGCGGAACAGCGACGGAACGGGGACGTGAATATATGACAAAATATTGCATCTACCGCGCTGCTACCGCGCTGCTACCGCGCTACTACCGCGCCAGTCACACGGGAATTGAGGAATCCGATTACTGAGCACCATAACATAACGTATCGCCGGATCATATTGCGCCGTGTCGAAATTCGCTGAAAAACTACAATCTACATTTTCACAGTCCGCTTGACGAGAAAATATACCGTTATCGAATTACATACTGTCGATATTATTTATTAATAGAACTATTGCGTTAGATATTGTCGAAACGACCGCCGTAATTCAGGAAGGCGACTGAGATTTTTTTATTTACGATAACAATAAAAATCTTTCGATGCCCGGAACGCGGCTGAGGAAAACGAGTGAGGAGTGTATAGATGATAAAAATCAGAATGGCGAAGTGTACTCCAGAATGAATATTACAATGAGGGACGCGAGGATGACTCCGTGCTCCGTGCTCCGCGTACCAGCGCCCCGGTGCCCAGCGGAGCGGTGTGGCGGTGTGATGGTATCGTAGCAGCACGGTACGCATGATGGCGCAGAAACACATGGCTCGCTGAGAGCAACATCCAGTCATTGATCGGGCCGGATTTCATCTCGAGACTGTAGTGGAGACAGATACCGAAATGAGGCAACAATCCCTAACCGACCGAGGAATTCTCTTCCATCACGATCGACTTTATTTTGTAAAGATCCTATTGCTCGCTGAGACATCTCTTTGTTAATGCGATGTCGGAGAGAGAAAACGAAAAAATGGCGATCGAAGCGAAAAATCGATTGGCACAAATCATCATTAAGAAAATTGTACAGAAAAAGAGACATTCGAGGTTGTATAATATCGCTACCTGGAAATCGATAATCCGAGACGAATCGGTAATTTGGAACTGAAAATTGCTTCGAATTGTCTCCGAAACGGCGTCAGGGCATTTCGGACGATGATTTACGATGGAGTCATATAATCATTAAGTTTCAACATCTTTACGAGCGGTGGTCATTGTCGCTTTTGTGGAGATTAGCCATCGTGCCATCTTGCCATCTCGCCATCGTCACTCCATTATCCGCGTTGTATAAACTTAAATACCCTCCGATTCCTGACAAAAGGGCTACAATGCGTTATTTATTATTTTACGAGCTGCCCGCAGGCAGCGCGTATTGAAGCGAATCGCCCTCAAAGAAGTGTTGTAAAAATATCATCCTCCGAACGGGAGCCCGAGCGGGGATGCGGTAGTGAACGTCCAGCGACAGTCCACGGTCGGGCCATAAATCTGGGAGACGGTTCCGGGAGAAGGACCTCGCCGTCACCACGGGCCGAGGGATACGCACCGGGCGACGGACGACGGGCTATAGGTGCGATAGGTGCGAGCCCGAACAATCGAATCTGAAGCTCGGCACGAAGATAAAGCAGCAGCTCGAGACAAAGGGCGGACTGTCGGGTCCGTGATGTGTCGGGTGTTTCGCGTTCCGGTAGCCGAGCGCGCGATATTGCGGCAAACGTCTCGACAGATTCCTCGTGTCGAGCAGGGCCGGTCTGCCGGGGCCGCACGCCGGCCGGCCGGAAGAAGCCTATCGCTTTAATTTCTCATCCTTCGGACAGATGGCCGGCCGGCTCTCGGCCAATAATTGATTCGGAGCAATTAAGATGTCGAGACGTCATGCCGTTCGGTGGGGCGCTCGGTGCACGCCGCACGCCGCACCCTGCACCGTGCACCGTGCGCGCAATTAGCGAGCGGTCAAAGCTGTAAACTTTAACTCGAACTGCCCTCCTAAACTCCGAACTGTCATCGCTCGACATGACAGCCGAGGCGGTATTCGGGCAGATACAGTGAGGCAGTCACGCCGTAATGACGTTTCTCTTAACAGTTCGATACCCGATCGCGTATTTATAGCGATCGATCGTATCGGTCGACATTTGAAAGCCCATTTGACACGGCGCCAAGCGGATCGTTTCGTACACCGGGTGGCCGATCCATTCCTCGGCGGCGAAATCGACGGACAAAAATGATCTCCGCGAAAAAGGAGCGGAAGTCCTCTCACGAGATCATCACGCCGAGACCCGTCGCGGGGGACGCGAGGCCGGACGATGGCCGATTGGTAGCGCACGCTCCGCGCACGATGGGTTCGGATCTCCGCGACGTCGTTCCCTCGGCTGTGTGAAACCGCAACCGTGAACTGACGAGATCCTCCCGTTACCGGGGACCGTGTGAAATCGGCCTCTTTGCGACACGGCCGGAGCCGAGGAGGATTTGACGAATCGGAGCGATCGTCTCCGAGAGGACGGAAAGCACGACCGCGTGCGCGCATGTCGCGATCTGCAAACAAAAACGTACAGTATATCGAATGCGTAATAGAAACGCTCGAAATGGATACACGTGCAGCTCCACTTATGGCTACCGGACGGTCGCTGTTCCCGATCGATAAATCCTCCCACACTTCTAATATTTCAAAGATATTATAGTTCGAACGTAGGGAAAAAATTGGCCATACTCGTGTTAGCCACGTTTTTTTTTGTCGACGGATATTCCATTTCCGAAATGTTTGCCGAGAAACGCTGTACAAATATGAAGATACAGAAAAAACATCCCTTCTGGGATACAATTTCGAGTGGCAAATATGTTTTATCCCGAGTTTACATTGTAAATTGCTACTTTACGGAATAGGCAGGATATTCGAGCGGGCTGATACCTACAATATGAAATATGAAACGGTATAATGTATCCAGATATATTTAGTTTGTTTCGAGCCACGAGGAAAACGTTAAATTACGAAATCGTAATGTAGTCTCGAAATTTCTTCAATGTCGGATCGCGAGGTGCGATAACTGAAATCCAAAATAGGTAATTCGAATGGAGGGAATAGAAGGAAAAAGTGTCACGCGAGTTCTCGACGAACATATGAAAATGTGATTAAAACAACATCGGCTAGAAGTAAGTATGCCATTACACAGTGGATTACGAAAGAATAAAGGCGATTTGTAGGCATTTCAAACGTAAAATTGAATTGTTAGTACAAGCCCGCAGTTATTTATACACATAATTAACAAAAAATGCCGTTAAAAATAACTAGAGTGCAGTCGTAGTCGGTCAATTATCTCGTAACAATGCGCGCCATAACAGAGAGGAGCTCCGAGATTCCGAGAATGGCCGTGCAAAAAAGGGGAGAACTATGGAATAGTCGCAGTGGCGTGTTGCCGTAATATAGAAATTCTATTCAAAACGAGACGAACTGTTCAGAGCCGTCGCCCATCTCGCTCGGCCGCCCCAGCGATGGAAGACGCAGCGCGGGAACATATAGTATAGTATAGTATAGTATAGTATAAGAGAGATATCTACAAACCGACGTTACACTGTACCGACGTTTCTGGCAAAACAGCAAAACGAGCGACTTACCGCGAGTGAAAGGTTTTTTAAAGAGTTAAAAGTATGAATTAAACAGTACGAAACGTAACGATTTTCAAAGGAAATCGTGATGTATAATTTACGCAACGATAAATCTGACCACAATCGGTCTTTTGCAGTTTCGTATTAGCGACAATCGCGTCGGGGGGCTCCACGGCCTTACGGAGATCGCGACAAGGCGATCCCTTCCCTGCCGGAGCGATTCCCCGCGCGGCCCGGAGGAGCGGTTCCGCCCGACATCTGCCGGACGTCGGAAGGGAGGGCAAAAAATAAGTTCGATAATTAGCGGGTTAGTACCGCGCTACAATGAAGCGAGGCATCGTGAGAAATTAATTGAAAATAGCTCCGTCTTTATGGGTAGTGTAAATCTCTACAGGCCAATAAAATGCGGGGGTTTTGGTCATTTTGTTCGGTGCATTCCTCGCGAGGAGAGAGCTAGCGTAAATCACACCGGGAGATAAGCCGTAAACTATCTAACCGCAGCATCCACACACAGAATCGTTTTAATCGATCGTGCGCTACCGATCGTTCGCGCATACGACTCCCGATATTGCCAGTTTACGGTTGACAAATTAATTAGAGCGGATAGTGTAAAAAACGGCCAGGAAACAGTCGGGGCGTCGCCGCCGTCAACTGTTTCGAGGAAGTGCGGAGTTACGACTGGATGGATATGTTTTTTCAGAGTCCGCAACGGCGAGCCGAGGGCAAGGAGAGATCCTCGTCGAATTGGAGACGCGAGGCGCGACGGGAGCCATCTGGTGCCTGTCGAGCGGGTAAAGTGTTCGGCCCAGGTAAACAACCGAGTGGAAACCGGCTGTCGTTCTTAACATTCAAATGCGAGTCTGGCAATAATTGATACGATCGTGGCGCGCTAAACGAGCGACTTATTTTAATTATCAGTCGCACTGCGACGCCGAGTGGGGTAATCGTATAACCGACGGAAAGATGTGGCGTGGAAATAAACCGATAGGAGTTTTACTCGGAAACGTCAAACCTAACGCGGGGCGGCGGCTTCTACGGCCTCGCATACACTTCCACCGTTCATCGTGCGTCTTCCATATTATTCCGCTTTCACTCGGATTATACGAATACAGAATAGAAGGGTGAAGCGGTACATACCGGCCATGCGAAGTCGAAGGGGAATCTGATGGGGTTGACGAACCCCTCGATTCCCGAATCGGTCATGTTGACGGTGTTGTCTCCGAGCACGGGCGTGGTGACGTCGCCGAACGTGCACGGCGAGGTGGGGTCGATGTTGGCCTGGTAGTGCTTCAGGCACACCCTGAACCGCGTCCGGCAGGGGCTCGGGCAGGGCGCGCCCGGAGCCGCCCGGGCTCCGGAGCAGCACGCGCCCGTGCGCCCCCTGCCCAGGGCGTTCGTGAAGGTCTTCAGTCTCAACTCGAACAGGCCAGAGCCCGACACCTGCAAACGGAATGACACGCGCATTAGACGTATATATTTAAACAATCCTACAATCGGAAGCGATGGCGGCGTTAAAAACGGCGCTTCAATACTCGCAACCGTACATACAGAAACAATATAAGGTATATTTATTGTTGTTTTTATAAAATTCGATGTTGACTAAGTTGTAGACAATTCGTAATATGATTCGGGAATTCGGATGTTGTCGGAATTCAGTCATACTCGAGGGATATTTGATTAGTAATTTATTCTACAGTGTTGGATAAATCGTACTTTAAGAGTGAACTGTTTGTAGAAAATTTTATCAAATAATTGCGATGGAGTCATTTGTTAAATAAGGCACCGAGGAAATAATTAAGAATATCGCAAATTCAATTAACGGAAACGCTATTACGCGGATGATCGATCGCCAGAAGCGAAATGCAAACGCCTCAAGGTTGGCGCGTCTGGCCACCGCGGAGCTGGCTGGCCAACAGCGGACATTTCCCCAGAATACCGATAGCGGTTGTATAATTATTCATTTCTCATATCCTACATGGAACCTTTCCGGCGCAAAAAAATACACTGTGAAATATTATAATGTACAACGGCCTGGCGGACCCGCCGATCGATGGCGATGACCAACATATTACGGCTGTATGGCGGTTTACATCGGTACGGTAATTCAGGCAACACCCTACTTTTTCTATACAGTGCCCTTCGCATTATGAAGTAAGTGTCTTTCGCGGCTAGACGTTATTACCTACATTCGATGAACTAGTTTCCACGGGGGCAACATAATCGAGACGCTACAAAGTCGAGCTGAAAACTACACGTTCGAATCCCGATGGTATTTTGTGTTATCCTACTTCTATTAAGTTGTTATCTATTTAAATGTGCTCTGCAGAACGTTTATCGCAAAAGGTGAAGTAGTTGTCTTTGTATATTTTCGTTTATTTTACAACACATTTTATTATTCCCCATGCGGACGGCGAATAGTCGCACTGACGCACATGCCCGATACATACTCACGTCGTGACGAGATGTATTAACCGTGTGTAATATAATATTATAAAGAATGTGAAATTACGTAATATTAATATTTTTCCATAGTTAATCATTATTTAGTACATTTAAATAAGAAGGTAATTAATCTCTAATCTGATTACTTTCCTGCATATAAGTCATCACGCCAAGTGACACGGCAGGATTCAGTGTGTACAATAATTAATACGCGATCGTCAAACCAAATTTAGAACTAACTCTGAGAAATGCGAGATCGGATTCGCAACGTAATGGCCGTAAGAGAGATTTATAGCTTTTCACTCGATATAAAAACGATTGCGATTTTATCGGTTTGAACGCGTAAATCATCTCCTGCTGCGTGTTGCGATTACTTAGATACACTTTAAATCAAAATTTAGTATCGAACGAGCTGGCTCCTTGATGTTATATCCTCCTGGAACGATTTCATCGCGAAACTTACCGAGTCTTCATCGTTGTAAGCTATCGAAATTCGGGTGAAATTCCGAGATTCGGCCAAAACCCATCAGAGTCTACCGTGCTTATGTTGATGATATGGACCTTAGATGAGCGATATTTGACTATTACTGTGTACAATGTGTCCTCTTCAATCAACCAACTGTCGACATAGTTGGAACAACTAACAAAGCTATTTGATTAACCTCCGGGCTCTCCCCAGGCAAGCCAAAATCATCCCCCAGCCAAATATCACCATTTGAACAAACAAAACTTTCGTCCCCTTTGAAATGCCTATTTTATATTATATTTATCGTATATGTTTCATACCTGCTATAATACAATTTAAAATATAGCACATTACAATTTATTTGTTTTATTTTGCTTGCACAATTAACTTTCCGATATTTAATGAGTCTTAAAGTTCAAATTTTACAGTAATTTCAGATTGGACTCAGAACATTGTCATAATCCATATTTTTCTACTGTATCCACTGTGAGCTGATACACTCATATGACTCAAGGGGCAATTTTTCAATCACG
>JAPMAF010001600.1:0-10771 GCA_026537445.1 Silvatares holzenthali
CTCACACCATATGCAGACAAGACCTCCCATAACTTTGACCTCACTACTCGATCGTATGCTTTCTGTAAGTCAATAAAAGGCACAGAACAACTTTTTATTCC
This sequence comes from Silvatares holzenthali, assembly GCA_026537445.1. Taxonomy (NCBI): domain Eukaryota; kingdom Metazoa; phylum Arthropoda; class Insecta; order Trichoptera; family Pisuliidae; genus Silvatares; species Silvatares holzenthali. The sequence goes on from JAPMAF010001600.1 coordinate 102, forward strand.
GTGCCAGATACTTCTCTGAAAGCACGCATTCTCTGAAAACACGCAATGAGAAGATTTGGTCTATGCATCCTTTCCCTGACATGAATGCTCCTTGAACATCCCATACTTTGTCTTTCGTTGCCTTTCTACCTATGCTGTGCATGACCAGCAAATGGCACAAATAACTAGTGGTTCAGACAAAGGAATCAAATAGAATTTTATAAAAAATGGAGAACCACGAAGGAACTGAGGAAAAATAAAATAAGAAGTGAAATATATTTTTTTTTTGATAAATATCATATTTGTAAATAGTAACTCAATTTAATGTAAAATAATGTGTCTTAAGTATATAAATGTTCTTATTTCGGTTAGGAATCACTTTTCTCATATTTAATTCCGGTAGAAGTGTTTTGTCTTATAGGTTGCCTCACAAAGGAAATATTATAAATAGTTAATAAATATAGCAATTTAGAATAACCATTTTATATTGCTTACTCTGGGTTAACATATTCATGTAGCACAGAAATTGTGATTGCTGACAGAGGTTCCTTTAAGGCAAAACATTTTTTCTTGTACATTACAAGATTACATATGCCAAATGCCAAATGTTACAAAAAGTACTGGTGCAGACTCAGAATTACAGTTTTATTTTAAAATATTTTTCTGTGCTTCAGGTTTACAGATCTGATACAGGAAATTATGCTAACATCCGAGGACTCGAATCGCTTGACGGTTATGCGGATGTAGGTTTTATCTTAGCGGAAACCGCTCAACCGACCAGCGGCTGGTCCGCATACACATACAAGGACACGAGATAAACAGGAAGTGGACTTCGACTGAAAAGCGAGGTATGGACGAGGACGCCATTTTTATTTTCAGTTAATCTCGTGGGACTCAAATACACAAGTGTTTTTTTATTACTTATAATCGTCCGGTTTTACACTTCAAGAAGTTTTTTTTTTATTTTATACTAATTTCAAAGCTCAATTCCCAACAAATTCACACATTTCTGGTCACGTCATCGAAAGAAAAAAATTGCAAATGATAAAAAAAATAAACTCGAAATGACTCGCATTTAAAATTACCAAGAAAGAGAGCATTTACTTTTATCAAAATAAAATACAATAAGATGTCAAACGAGTCTCGTCTAACTATGTATTATACAAAGACTAAACGGTATATTTCTCAGTGTTAAAGGTGAGATATATACAATAAGTAAAACATTTTGACAAGTTTTTAATGATAACAGAGACGTTGACTCTGATAATCATTAACAATTTAGAGAGTCATGAAGTCTACCAAGGGTCTACCTAGGTCCTCCAAGAAAAAACTTGCTTGAACCATATTTATTAAGTTGATAAAATTGCCCGCACATGTTGATGACATTGGGCTTGTGGCATGGTATGTATGATGTATGCTGTTGATTCGTTTACTGCTGAGCTCCTCAGCTAATAGTAAATGAGGTCAAAACAAAATGTGTGCTGGAATGAAATGCACCCAACAACACCCACTCGCTTCCGTTTTTTATTGGAGTTTACCGATTTGAGAATGTGAAAAACTTCACTTATCTCGAGTTGCGATAAACAAAGAAACAATAACTGTGAAAAGATAACATGCAAGTTGTAACAGCTAGTATGAATAACTTCAGTATCTCACGTCATTTTAAATCCTGACTGATCTCGAGAAATACTAAAATGATTCTTCGAAACACTCAATAAGCTATTCTGACATCCGATAAATTTGGACACACACTAAATAAAATAAAACATCTCTAGGTGCTTGTTATGTTAAATGAACGTCTTTTAAGTGAAATCCTCTATCGAATTTAAACCCTATTAAAGAAGGGACAACATAAAGGAAATCTGTAGATTGTGTTGGCTCAATCATTTGATACACATAAATAATGTGGAATCGGCTATCCAACAGGCCATATTTATTCAGTTGTTGGATTGTCGGATATCCAAAAATCTAATGAGACTATGAAGTGAGATGGTTTGATAGTCCAGTTGGAGACTGTCGTGTAATACAAAGAAATAGGAAAGGAGTGGCGGAGAATATAAGTAAATATCATGGTTTCGAGGCTGCTAAGATAATTATTGTAAAACCGTATGTATGTTTTTTAATTTTTCTTAAGCATCGCCAGGTGAAAATATCTCTATTCTACTAATTGTAAGCCATACACAATTAATTGCAGAGAAGTATAGATTGTGACTTTTTGATAGTGTTATATACTCTGAACGAAATTTCATGATTTTATCATTCATTGATACTACCTTTTTCGTGTTATGAGAGCTATAAAGACTGTTTCTATTTTTATTTTAGAAATCGTAAAAATTTCATATTTTCATTGTAAAATTTTGTCGATTCCATATAACAATATTATTTACTTAGGACTTCGGAAGGATGAACAGAGAAAGCGGCAAAAGCTTAGAAATCAACCTAAATAGTAATTGTCAAGGCAACAGTACCTATATAGACGATCAGCGTAGTAAATCCCGTGTCTTTCTTATCGGGTTGTATGTATACAAAAGAAGGTACACACTGATGCAATACTATTAGAAACTTATCTGCGAACACTGCGAGAGAGATGTATGAATATATTGTACTATTTTTACATTAAACTGTAAGCTTCTTGTATCGTAAGAATAGAGATAACATTATAGTCTAGCTAATACTTGAATACGGATTCATACCATTACCTTGACGGGTGCACATATCTCCTATACCGTTATGTTACATACAAACAAATAGGTGCATAATAATTCACCACCCAATTATTTGGGGAAATTATGTCGTGTTGTGACGTTTGCCAAACAAAATTTCAAAACACGACATGTCTACCCAAAAGTCTCGAGAATCTTTTGATCGTGAAAGCCTACGATAATATAATGCTCATTTATATTCGACAGTTTCTTTTGAAAGGCGATGTTTTACTGTTTTTACAGCCTTGTTTGAAAAGCAATACATTAATCTGATTTATGTGGTAGGAAAGGAAAGAAAAAGTAAACAGAATTTAATGATGGGAGATACAAAGGAAGCAATTAAACAACCGTGACGTAAGCCTATTATTAAAGGGGGAGGAGGCATTCGAAAATCCGGCGTCCATATGCACCCGGGCTATCCGCCCCACCATTCGATATGATTTATACAACAAAATGGCGGCTAAGCCAACAAAATTTGCAATTCTAAATTTAAACGAAATGACGAACGGCAGCGCCGTCTGGTAGTAGCGGGCGGAAATTTTACAACCCCTATACGGATACAGTTCGGCCGCGTTTCACTGTTCTCTCATTTGAATATGCTTCATTAAAACTATAAATCTGCGTCAAGTATGAAACTTTCATGGCTGGAACATCTTGCGAGAGTGAAGTTCAATAATACCGTTTCGGGGAGAAATTATAAATCTCGACTAATTGCGTATCGCCAGAGGGATATTTCGTGCGATTCCAACAGCCCCCTGCTCGCATTCCTACGATACGACCGTGCAGACATAATTAATTTATTCGGGGAATTTACATGTAAATTTAAAGTGACGTTTGTGCCAGTAATTGTCTTGGGAAAGCACAAAGTGCGGAATAAATTGTATGAGCCGAATCCTATTAGAGAAAACAGAATAAATTCTAGCAAAAAGACAGAAGCAACTACCATTTCTGATACTCTTGCCGTGTATTTATAACTAATTAATTAATGTGTTTGATTAAAATTCTTAGTTTTCCATTCCTAATTTTTTTCTTCGAAACTGATAATGTACATATATTTAAAATGATGTTGGTGCTACCGGTGAAAATGTTCAGTTTTAATAAAATTGAGTTTAATTTCTTTGTTTACAACCCCTAGATATTATTTAGTTAATCAAACATGTTTCAATCATCTGCTTGTCATGATCACGAATGGTTGAAACAGGTTAAATTATTTAAACAATATCTAGTGGTTGTGGACAGAAAATTTATATAGAATTTAAAAAAAATGAAGAACCACAAAGTAACCGAAGAAAAAATTAAAATTTTCAGGTCTATCCGTAGAACCATCGAATTGATTCTATAGACCTCCTGGACTGAACTCCTGGTTGGGGATTGAAGACAGTTTAGATTACTTTGTTCTTGCTTGTTGTAGCAGCGCCCTTAAGGTGATATTATCACGAAAACGGCGCTATAAAAATTATTCATGTATATAATAATAATATATTTATTCTGTTTTCTGTTTACTTTTCTGTATATTCTGATATCTGCGATGTATATTTTCTTTCAAAGATTTGAGAGCTACAGTCAATCATTGTATTTCTCTTGCATCATCGTTTTTTCTGTACTCTCTTGCCAGAGTGTGTAGCACTGTCTGCAGACTGAGTTTTCAAATATGTCAAAGTAGCTTACAATCTGAGGTTTGTTTACAAAGTTTACTTCTTTAAACATTTGGTCTGAATCCTTAGGTAACTATTTGTATCAAAATAATGTAGTTTAAAACATAACTTTTCCCGTTGGAGGGTGTAACTTGATTCCTAGGTATTTTTACATTCTTCAAGTATGTTTGACATTATCGCTAACGAACTTGAAGACAGGTATTACTTGGCACTAAAAATAGTTTAGTCTATATTTTGAGCCCAAACCTGTATATCTAGAAATTCTTTCTCTCCATTGTTATACACCCAAGTATACAATGGTGTCTCACATATAAAATAATCTTTGATAACGATAAAAACTGCGTAGAGGAAATCCATAGATAATTACTGTGCCTTAAACTTTCACAAATTAACTTTAGCAATACATTAAACCAATAATGATATGAAACTAGATCCTAGTAATTTTGCATTATTATCTAAAACTGGGTTTAATTGAAATTCACGATCAAATATTTCAATACCATTAAAACTGTTCAAATAAATTGAAATAATACAGCGTATCAGTCCAATGCTAATCTACGTTTTGCGAATTTTCACCGCTACGTCTGTATTTGATATAATAAACCTAACATATTTGAAACTCTAATAGATGTTATAAACTAAGCTCTGGTTTGCCATACTGTGTTAATATCCATTAATTTTTCCTCTCATTTCCCCCTATATGACCAGTTGTAATCCACTATACGTAGAATTTCTATAAATAAACACTTTAATATAACTAAAAGTCTCCGGTTTAAATGCAAACATTTGTTATCTAAACATTTTCCTACTCTACTGGCTAAAATATTATCACGTTAAAGTTCATTTTACCACACAAACAAACAATAATAATGAATTGGATATGATGTATCGTGTGTTTCATTTATAATTTTATAATGATGATGAAACGATTCTTTTGCGGGAAATTTGTTATTTCACTTTAACACCAGATGTGAAAAATATATAAACTTGATTTTAATTTTATAACGTTTTTATATACGTGTACTTGAAATGCAGTGGTTTATTTTTTTCTCTCTGCACCGCAGTAAACAAACCGTGTGCGATAAATATTAAAATAAATGATATTGCCATTAATAGCTGTTATTCTGATACAATCATCAAACACTTAAAGTTCTGGCATTTAAGCCAATTATTCTGATTGCAGACAAATTAATAAAGAGAGCGATAGAAGCTCTTATATTTTGACCAGATACATCCAGCCCACATTTGTGCTTTACATTTTGGAAACATAGTACTGTTTAGAATCTAAAATGAAAAAAAAATCCCGAATTAAATTTGATTAATTAATTTACTCTTACAAATTCACAATTTCTCACAAGATACTTTTTCTTATTTTTTTATCTTATACAACAAACGAAATACTATGAAACGACCATTCATTTGGGTCTGCAATTTCAGTGCAGATATACATGTAAATGCTGTGCAGCAGTCGGAGGAGAGATTGAAAATCAGGAACACACGATTCTTTGAGATTGCGGAGCTACGTAATGCATGCACTTATTGTTAAACATTATTTCAAAAATTGTAAAAATATGAATATTTTTTTAAAAACTAAATGAAACAAGTGCATCGACTGTGAAGAGAATAATCAAAGTTATTCAAAAACGCCGTCTCGATTACAATGAAAATAAGCAATGTTTACATTTAAGATGTCTTTTTTTCTTTGTCTTCAGTATGTCTTCAATAAAAACTCTATATTCATCATAAGTCAAATACGGAGTATGGTCTGATTAAAAATACAATGTTTTTTCAAGTTACCTATGGAATAACGAATTCAATAATCATATTAAAGCATTTCCCTGTAATGGTATAAAGCTCCTTTTGTATACAAAAACCACACATAAATTAAAGGAAAGCCATTCTCTTAATAAACCAAACTGGTCGCAAGCTGAATAAGTAATGCAAAATCTGAATGTTATTAATACATTCGAGTTTTTATCAGACATATTTGATCAATTCGTACTCATTTCCAACGTAATACAATGTTTCGAATAAATGAGTTACTTTGTTAAATATTTATATTATTTTTTTTCATAGAAAGTAACCAAAAATGTGCAAATACAGTATATTACTCACAAGAAATGCTTACTAAAACCACGTCTACACGTACACATATATTTTCTTACATAAATATACCACAGAATGGATAGAACACAGAAGAATTGCAAGATGGTCTGTATATTCTACCAATATTTTCAAAAAAGATGAATGAGAATGCATTAAAACCAATAGATTTTATAAATAATTCTTACGCAAGACGGCCTAGTTATGATATGACTTTCTGTTGCCTGTGGCTCCTTCCACAGTTAATATGGGCCTCGTCAATACCCATGTTAATAATATCACTCTGCCCTTAAATCCTTCATATCCCGCATAGTGCTTAAACGCATACCATACAGGAGTTACTTAGCAATATATTGGCAAAGAATGTAACAAGGCAAGGACTAACATTAAAAATAAGAATAGAAATAGGTGGTTCTGTAGTCAATCAAAAATAAATGGTATATTTTATGAAGATTAACTCTTGGATAATCAAAATGGACTTTTTAAGTTGAACAACAAGAAAACCTAAGTACACCCGCCATCAAGATTACATCAGAACATTTCTCAAGGTTCGGTGGATGAGATGAGCCCTTGACATCCTGTTTATGGAGTTGGGCTAAGCATGATGATATTTATAGATAATATTTTGACTTGTTCAGCACCAGCGCTAAAACGGCAAGGCGATTATTGAGTCTTAATTTTTTTAATATGTAGTGGTTTGTCAACAAATAACTGTTTAACTATACTTGGCTGCCTACAAATTGTATAACTTATCCTGACATCTTGTACAAGTTTGTACATGCATACATTTTTCATATTTTCTTTTTCCTTTGTCATCTTCTCTTTTCTTTTATGTCATGTTATTCCTATCAATGTGAACCAGTAATTGGCTTTTTGTTTCGATAATGCGTTTTAAAATAATATTTCGGTAGCTGTTGCTTTGCAAAAATTAAATAAAATATTTATTTATAATAAGGGGGTATGTTTGAAAAAATTAAATGTAGAGATTTTTTGCAAAGTGCATTCTTAACTTTACTTATGAAATTAACAGAAGATGATGCACTTGCGCAAATTTGAGCGGGATTTTGAGTTTTGATACTTTTATCTGTGTATTGCAATCTGCCTGTAGTAGACATTACTGTAATTGGAAAACGGTCTGCCGACTGCAGCTTCCGATGCAACCGTACTTTGAATTATTGTTATAATACATACTCAAAAGCTTCACGTCACAAAAAGTATCACAGATAAAATAGTTTGAGAACACCGATTAAAAAATCTCTTAGAAGAAAGGAATTAAATTTGTATCGAATTAAATTATTAAAAAAATATTAATACTTAAGTGTAGGAAATGGAGATTAAGATTATTGCATATTCCAGGAGGTTGTGGTTTTGCTTCTCTTTTAATGTGGTACCTACCTCTAAAGTAGTAGGTATCATGGAGGATTAGAAAGCCACCGTTATCTTCTTTGCTTACTCCTTCAAAGCTCTTTGATATCTTTATCTCTCAAATGTGTCAAAATAAGAAAAGATGAGGTTTTTAATGGAGTCTACATCACATTTGGTCTGGGTCATTTGTTAGCTCCGAACTATATTATTATTTGGTATACATATACACCTATTTTTGTGTTAATAAATTAAGTCCATAATGTCCCAAGGAGGTCACGTTGTGTACTTTCCAAACACACCGTTTTCACTGATGTACACAATTTTTATATTTGCAAACTACTAGGCTTCAAAGTATAAACAGAACTCAAATTTCAATAATTTGTTTATCTCATTTTTGTTGTTTTACAATATTTAATTCTGCAGTTTGTTTCACATGCATTCTATTTAGAATGCACTATACATTTTGGAGGTAAGCTTTTTAGTACTTTTTCCCAGAAAGATACAAATACAAAATTTTAAGATGTAATAGTGTGTAAGTCAGGGTTGTAATAGTGCTGTAGTGATTAACTGGCGCACTAGTGACAATTACAACGTGAGCGCTGGTGCGGCATACTAAGGTCTATAGAGTGTGAAGACAAAAAACTGAAAAACACTACAAATTTTGATTGTTGTTTATTCAATTTATTGCACTAATTTGGAAGATGGTTTATGATGTTCGAATTGATTGATAGTATATAAATAACATGGTGTATTTATTGAATATTTTGTTTAGAAAAATTATCTTCTTAATCTATTTTTATCACTCACGTAAAACGTCTATGTGTGCGTACTGGCTAGGATACCGCTGGACTTTTAAAAATATATTGGATTACCATTCCAAATTAAAAATTAAAATCTAAGCGAGTCGCTTTCCTCGACAGTGAGGAAACGAATGAAATGGAATACAATGAAATATGGTAATTGGATTCGACAAAGTGAATCACACTATTTGAAGGTACTCGTATATCTGACCTTTACAGTTTGCTCACACACCGGGCGGGCGAAAGATGCCGAATTCGTAGAGTCAACAATATTTTGGCCGGGTCTACAGCAAACATTATGCCGAGCGAAATAAATCTGTTTGTATTAAACGTTAGAACAATCTGCATCGGCGATTTTTCCAATCGATTTACCCTCAAATTACGTGCCTCGCTTGCCGAACACCGAACGGAAGGATAATATTAGATATATTCCCCCGTGACTTGTAGCCTTACACACGAGTTTGTCCTGCCACTGTTACCGTTATCGTACTACCCTCTCTGAACTGTACTGTCCCGAGGATATGCCAAGGTTTGCGTTAACCAAAACAGTTTATTGTGTATAGATATTAATTAATTGCGATCCTAGATTGGTCATATCGATAATACTGTGCTGACGATTTCGTGAAATTGATACTAACCACAATCTTCCCTGTGAAATATCCAAATAAATTGAATCCTAACTATAGTTTTCATTATTTACGAAATAAACGGCATTATTTACAAATATGCTGCAATCAAAACTGAGTTTTACTGTTCTGATTAAAACCAATATTTAAAATCTGTAAAGAGAATCAGAATTACGTTGAAGAACCGAAAGTCACATCTCTGAATAAGCGAGGTAATTCAAACATTAAAAATATGTTTATAGCGTTATGTAATTAGGGTCTTATAATATACAGAACAATTAAAGCCCATGGAAATAGAACACTTATGTTGGAGACCAGGAGAAGAACGAAGTGTAGGTAGACCACAGGTAAGATGATTTACTTTTATTTATTCATTAAACTTGGAGACGATTTTAGCTCATGGTCGTAATTCTTTGTTTGCTTTTACATCATTGCTGAAGGTACTACTTGTTTGTTTTATTTTTCGTCAAACTGTTACATTCAAATACACTCGTTCCCGTTCTGTCATTTAAAGAACATCAAATGTATACACTGGTCAGTTGCTTTATTTGGACAGATCATAGGATTGATTTCTTTCGAGTAACAATCAGTCGTTTTTGCTTCTCCATCTGAAGAAGGGGGTTAAGAGTTGAAATATACTTTTCTGCTTAAATCATTGTTGAAATAACTATTGCACGGTAATGTATGAAATAAAATTAATGGGCCGTTTTAAAAATCTGAAGCAAAAATATTGGATCCTTTTAATATAATATATTATTTCAGCAATAAGTTTCATCCGCGACGATTTCCGAAGCCGTTAATTCCAAATCGTAGTAATATTTTGAGAAACAACACATTGCTCGGAAGGGTTGCTGGTATATTTAATATAAATCGTGACGAGTTTTGTGCCCTGTCAAATCGCTAGAAACAACGTATCAGTAAAGTATTTATCAAAACAGGCTTAGCCACCTGCCTCAAATTACAATCCCCTGAAATAATGCCTCGGTGTTATTTTTAACTTTAAGCTCTTAACCTTTGACAGCGCGCAGAGAGCGGCGCGACGCAAAGCATCGCCAGGGCTGACTTGCGGCGAAAGAGATTTGATTGTTTCGGGACCATTATCCTTTCGGTACTCGAGATTATTACGGATTATATGACAGCCCCCAGAAATTGTTAACTGTTCGAGATCTCTTGTTTCCTCTACGACGCGACGCTTGAAAAATATCAAAGGTAATTTTTCAAACGAAGCCGCTAAAAAATATCGTATTTTGTTTAGAGATAATGGCGGGGAGAGTCGTTTTGTTGACGTTTTGGCGTTATTTTAATAAAGTTGAAACAGTTTTTAAAAAGGTATCGAGTTGCTTGACAGACTTGTAGGTGCGCTCTTGGATCTTAACCTGTGCGATTGATTGTACTGTTCTTGAACTATTTTTGCGAGAGTTGTGTACATCTATTTTTTAT
>JAPMAF010001601.1:0-10771 GCA_026537445.1 Silvatares holzenthali
CTTATATAGGAAGTAACAATGAAACAGAACTATAACTTTTGTTATGTAGAAAGTGAAAAAATCAAAAGCGAAGAGGAATTAACACGAGTCTTGAAAGAAGAGTTGTATGCGAGAGGAAACACTTAATGGATAGTTGCCATACTGTGGTTGGTATGAAAATTGTATAAATTTGCAGGTGATTTTAAATGGTGCGCTAATAACTTTTCATATGTTATTAATATATTAAGCAGAGCAAGCCAAGCTTTGGATTTCTAGAGGCGATAAGCCACTGCTTACAGAAATTGATATTTATCGAAGGCTCAACTTTAAAAGTATTTTTTATATTTCAACTATAATTAAAAAAAATTACATTGAACGTAGATTAAACCATCCTAAAATAATCCTTGGATGAACTGTCTATATTCTCTTCATCGCTGATATTTGTTTGTCAATTCTAAAGCTCAGTATCACCATAGCCACAGTCCATTTAACATTGCTTAAACTATCAGCTCTTGGAACCATGTGAGAATTAAGCTTTTGGTGTAATTATTATCATATGTTCCCATCATGTGAGTCATCACAAAAGTATCAATTTTACATCAAATGTCGGCATCATTGTCCCATTTAACTGCTTTTGTAATAATTTTGATTCCATCCAACAGATTTGCTTCAATCTCTTTTAACATATTACATATGTTTGGCTGGCAAAATGGTTAGTGTTTTTCCCTTGTAACGTGCTCTTCAGATCTGAGGAACAATTAAGCTTCACGAAGTAGCAGCAGAACTTAACCTGTGGTGATTTCAGTCCCAGCACCAGTTTTATATGATATACATTTAGTGTGACAACTGAAATATCTTTAGCTGGGAGACCGTTGGCGAGGATCATGTCAATAGGAAAAACTTCACTTCAAAAATAATGCATAAAAAGGTCCATAAATATTTGAAACGTTCAGACTAGAATATAAAAATCTTGATAGACTATTGAAGAAGCGCAAGGTTACTCAAACTAATAATCAAACACCTTCTGACCATAAATAAATGTTGCTGTCTCCAGTGTAAAAAAGATGTGTCATCCACATAGGCCTTCAGTCACCTGAGCATTCGTGGAATTACTTATAATTTTGTCCTTCAGATATTATCAACAGCTACCAATTTCTTCATATGCCACATCCTAGAAGAATGTTAGTGATTAGCAACATAATCTTAACTTTGTCGGTAGCCATTCTGTACCATTGGTGCAAGTCCTATAGTCACATTGTTTTTCTGCACCTTAATATTGTCCTTGGATGATTATTCGAAGACAATTATCAGATTCTTTAAATCATCATCTTCACACTGAATCATTTATCAAAAAGTATACTTTAAAGCATTAGACATTATCAGTATAACATCTGTCTTCGCATAGCGCCATTCCTACAGTTCCCATAATTATAGCAATTAATGTTTCTGGTCCATAAATGCTGCTCTACCATAATTAAGCATTGTCATCTCAAGTGGCTACTTCAACACAAACTTGGTGTATTTGGTCGATTTTGTGATTTCATTAAAAAATTATCTTGACCATAATTACTCATTAATCCCTTTGCAGGCCAAAAATAAGTAACTTGTACATTCCACTTTCACCCCTTCGGCTTTGCGAAAAATTTACAATATTACTGATTCCCTTGTGTTCTTCCAACCATCTCGCCACCTGCCATCTCTAAAAAATGTTCACTTCTGCAATCATATATCTGGTATTATCAACAATTACATTATCGAATACTGGTCAAATTCACCACTTAACAATCTGACAATTATTTTGTAGTATACCGAATCAATACACAAAGTTCTTTATTATCCCCACATTCAAGATATGTTTAAACATCCTTTACTTGTGTAAAATGTAATCTCTGCTCCCATAAAAAAAATATATTGTGTTGGCTTGTATCCATGATGGGGATGAGATGCATGGCTACACACATGACTTTCTCCCTCTCTTTTCTAGACTGACCTAGTCATAGTCTCGTAAACAGTCCAATCAGTTGCCTCTTCTGGTCAGTTCACAATTTGACCCTTTCAAGGTCGAATGCTTCTTGCCAAAATAAATAGTGAAGATATGCTTATTGCATATCCCCTTCAACAAAACGTCATTAACGAAACACTATTGAAATACTTTATCAACAAAGAGCAGTAAAAAGTATTCAATGATTAAGTCAATTCTTGTGTATTATTATTATTAACATGGATAACTTATATAGCACTATTTTCGTGAGAAAATTTCCTTGAGGGTGCTGTGCATTTCTTTTTATCCTTCAAGAAACGATATTTTAAAAATTGTTTATTAAGTCAACCTTCAAAAATTATCTGTTTAATGAAATATCATGTGTTGATTTCAAACAGACAAGCATTATCAGTAAACAATTCATAGCCCAAATGTTTGAAATACTGATTTGCAATGAAAGATGTCAGTTACAACAATATCCATCATCAACTATGGACATTCCTGATATTACTAGATGAAAGCGTTTCTAAAGTAATGTTTTCAAATATTACTCTTATTTATTCCTCACTCCATGGCTACAAAAGTTTTATTTTGATAGAATTATCAACACTTCCAGTTTGATCAACTGTCACTTGAAACTTTTGCTATCAAAACATTGCCAACTCTAAAACTCTTATCCATCGATTTATCTTCCCGTCTATTCTCATTATTCTGAGTGAGCATCATTCTCTTCACTATAATCCTTCAAAATGTTCAGATTGTTTGAGTTGTCATATTAAAAGTTCACATCCATACAAATTGCACCGTAAGAATGCAAAATAATCAAATAGTTGTGGAATATATTGCAGATATCAATTATGACTGTTGTCATGAGGTATCCAAATATCAGTCATATTCAGATCACTATCAGCTTGTTTCCTTTTTCCACAGTTGCGTAGCATTATCATTTCTGATTGTGTGATCTATTATTTAGTGCACCAACATCGGCAATATTCTGCTCTTATATTATCTCTCAGAGTATGCAAAGACCATCTCTTTATCGGAATCATCCGTAACAATGTTTCACTGACAGCCTCTTTTTCATCTGGCAAATAGTGTATTTTATTTGAAACTAACATATTGACAAGACTGTTGCAGACTGTTAATCCTTTATTAAGACATTTTTGTACACTTTTATTACTAGTCTATAAGTCTGTGTTAAGATAACTTCACAAATATATTTCGTTTCACTTCTGAAATACACTTTATCTTAAGGGAATTTCGCTATAATTTCGATGATCTGTCCACTGACACTTATGCATTTTGTATTGACCACTTAGCAGAAACAACTTAAAAAATATCTTTCATGTATAACCATTCAAGATGCCAATCTATGAGACAAAAAAAACGTCAGTCTTTGAAAAGATTTCTCATAGTCTTTCATAGGTGAATGAAGGCTTTTACTGTTTCTTTTTCCCAACAGCACATTTAAGAAACTTATTCTATTGTTGATTATTGTTTATCTTGACCAATTCCTAGTACTTCAATATATCATTGTACCAGGTAGTAATTAATTCAGACCAGTTTCCTCTCTACTCCAGGCAGCCAGTTATTATTCTCTTCAATATAGTGAGTCTTCTTCATTGTTTTTGACCTCAGTCAGATTTTTGAACATTTAATTACCCAAGCACTAAACTCTCAATATTATCTTCAATGTAATGAATTTTTTAACGAATTTCAGTTAAAATTGTTGACACTCAGTAAAGAGACGATGTCTCAAAAATTCACACTGAAAACTTCGAGAAGTCATCATTCATTCGCAATAAATTTAAGGAAGCAATACATAATCGTTCCTCGAGTTAGTAGCCATTAAATTTTATTTAAATAAAATTGATATTATTACGGATTATGGAAAATATTTGAAATAAAATAAAAGTCACTGAGTTAATTACTTACAACCTTACTTACCTTTTTTCTATATAAAAAAATGCATGTAGATTCAAAGTTCATGGAAACGTTTTCAGGGATTTAATAGAGAAAATTGCTACATACAAAAGACTTAATCTTGGATTGTTGAAATTAAATTGATTCGTATACTTAAATGTGAATGCGTAAAGAAAAGTCATTTTTATGGATTTAATAAAGAATACAGATCAACTTTAATATAAATATATATTATTCATTTCTTTAAAATGATAAACTCTTTCAATAGTTCACAAATAACTTTACAAATCCTAATTTAGCCGAATCACCACGTTATCACCAAAAGATAACTACGCCAGCACGCAGCACTTTTCACTAATTTCCAAATTATCTCATTAAGGCTAATTTTTCAATCTCGAGATAAATAACAAAATAGTGTTTATTCCTCAGACTGCAAAGATATTGGAATTTCCAACTAAGAGATTGGAATTTCCAACTACCTAGAGAATATACGAACTATATATTATCTAGATAACGATTATCACTCAGTTAAACTTTGCTATCTGAGGAATAAACACAATCTGGCTGTTTATATCGGAATTTTAAAATCGGCTCTAGGATTATCAGGTTCATATAAAAGATAACATACTCAGTAGTCAACGGGCATAAACACAGTGCACTGCTTCAAGGTAAATTCCATTCTACGCAGATTGCCCATAGATTGCCAATGTCAACTAAGTTGACAGCTGTATACAATCTGTGCAAACATAAATGAAGTCAGTATTGAATTTATTGACCGAATCGAAAGGTCGAGTTCGAGCATAGTTAAAATTTTTGCTACTAACAAGAATTGTTTAAGAATTCTGTTGTCACAATCGCAACTCATATCAGTAAGGAATTACTGGACCGTAGGCCATATGATCTTTCATCATCAACATAAGTGAACCGAATGTGGTGATTTGGTCGGTTGTAATTGAAATTGTAGAAGCATACCTTCTAAGATTAGTTAACTGAAGTATAGGATTTTTCTCTCTTTTATTCATTGTTGGGGAAAAAAAAATCTGTGAATTTACATTGACAAAACGAAAATTTCAATACAAAATAAACAACATTAGCTTTTTAAAAAGATATGTTTTACGCTTTGGGTTTAACCGTCATTCTCACAAATATTACCAACAATAAAAACACATTCAACATATTAAATTCTTTACTTATACGTGTCCATTTTCATAAAAATCAGACATGAAACAAAACAAAACTAAAAAAACATCCTAAAAAGAAAACACTTTTAATTTTTAGCAAAATATATATGAAGTTAAGCGGTCATTATCCAAAACATATCTTATATTAGATACATATATTGATAGCGATAAACAACTCTCCATCGCAAACTATAACCTTATGACGGGAGAAAAGGAAACATAAAGACACATTAAGGTGGCATTACAAATAAAGCAAAAACAATACACCTGATCTAAAAGAAAATACATTCAATTCAAATACTTTATACAACATATTTAGGCAGTTCTCATTACTCTTTCGAAACATAATATGTAACGTTTGCAACACAAATATGTCCTAAAGCCGTGGCGACAAATCTGTGGCGTGCTCGCAAAACATATCATATGCCAAAACGCTACTGGTCACTTACAGACCCTGTTTAAATCTTCTTTTTATTTTACATTTTTTTAAAATTCATTACATTTTTTCCCTAAAACCGAAATATTACTACTGACTTTTTTCTTGAGTGCCCACTCAAGACATTATTTACAATTTGTTTGTATGCGCGCATATAGAGGTTCGCCACCACTGGTCTAAGATGAACAAGTATACCAAGACACGATTGTATATTATGCTATAAATAATACGACACAGGTATATCTATTGACTAGGAAGTATCCAAACAAGAGTCCACTTCATTATCTCTGTAAAAACCCTTCAGATTTGACATCAGTACTTTATATAATTGTTGCTTAGTCACCAAGTTTGGCATACCGAGAATTGGATTATTTTCTAGTTCCAACAACCTGAATTGCAATTGAAATGTTTACAGGATTATTAAAATTTACAACAGTCGGATTCTGGATGATCTATTGAGGTTAGAGTATTTTATTTCTTTTGGAAAACTACACACAGTAACTGTTATAAATTAAAATTTTATTATATTTGACATTATTTTCCAAGCACTAATACTCATTGAATTATTGAGAAATTTCCTATTGCAGACTTTGTGAGATGGCATAAAATAAAAACCCTGGCATTAAAAAAAATTACATGTTTTTATAAGTAAAATCTGTTTTGAAATATCAGGTGATGATTGAAGAAACGAAATTGAAAATCTCCGAGTTCATCTTAGCCAACGCCTTGGTTCTGCAGGCAGTCCACAGGATTCCAAATATTTTCCTGTACTCTCACACCTCGAAAGCCTTCAGTTTATTGCATACGGCGACAGTTAACATTTAGGCTTCAATACCATAGCTGAAGAACACTGAGCAGAAATCACTGTTAATTATTCAATACATAAAGAAAATGTGCATAACATTTTTTGTATGTTATTAAAATTAAGATTGACTGACAAAATTTACACAGAGATAAAGAAATATCTCTAAACATTTAATTAGTCAAATAGATACCATCATTAATTTCACCTGAACCATATGATATAAGAAAATGATTAATTTAGCAGTTGTTTCTAGGAATATTGATGTTAATGCAATTCTAGAACTTAAAAATGCAGTGCCTTCTATTGAGCTAGAGTAAATATTAAGACTTAACATCTATCATAATGACATATTTAGTGTGAATGCTTAAACTTTATTATAAATTTATAGTATTAATACAAACACTCTCATAGAAGTATCTCTCCTATTTAAAATCTGATTTATTTAATAATATATCGAACAGTGTTTTAATCAGCATTCAAACCGAATGCAAAACCTAGTCACACTTACATATTTTTTGTCTGCAAAAACACCGAAGCTGTATCCAAATATATGATAAAAACATTTCGTAACTTGCAACTTATTATCAAACTAAAATAATTCAAAGAAGTTAAAGTCTTTTGAGATATTTTAATAACACCAGGCTAATCGGAAGGTAGACTATTAAATAACCGAGACATTAAAAGTGAAAGCAACATTCTGTATATTATAACCTAACCAAGGATAATCTTATTGCCTAGTACTGATCTCCACTAGCAACTCCCGTTTATACCTGATAAATACAGATGGATGTTAGCTGCTGACTTTCTTGGAGGACAGGGCATGTGAAGATGACAGTATTTACAGCTGGAACAGACCTATAACACCGATGTGAAAGATTTCAGGATAAACTAGAATTAACACAGACTAAAAGACTCAAATTAGCAAAAGACCACATTGAAAAGTAAATCACGTTGCATAATTCTCCTTCCCTAATATGAAAAGACAAAGAAGCTTGTGATGTACAATATTTTTTTGTGGTGTGGACACATTCATTTATCCTAAATAACTGAATAAAGCAACTCGTGTAAATGTTTTTGCAAAACAATTATATGTAGGTGTGGACTACGTTTAAGATGCATTATAAATGTTTTTACATCAACAGTAGACAAAACTATCAATAGCCCAAACAGAAACGAAAAAAATGAAGTTTTGAAAATGAGATAAAATTCAAATTTAGTTAAAAATTGTCAACACTATATAGTATGTCAAAAGGTGCAAAGAAACTATTAAAAGGTATTAAAAAAAAAAATCAAAAAAATACAATCGAACCGGTTAAAACTACAGGATTATTCATAAAAATGCAAGTATATTCACATCTGACCATAGAAGTCAAAATTAACCTTAGAGTATCAATGGTTAAGCAATTGTAAATAAAAGGCATATTTCAAAAGTGAGGGCCAGTAGGTGATAAAATTAAAACAAATAAAAAAAATAAATAGGTCAAATACATTATTTACTTTACTACAGTCACTATTCTTTTCAAACACTTTTCATATCTTGAAACAAACTTAAACCTCACAAATTGCAGCAGGTGTAACATGACATTTTCAGCCTTTCAGATTCCTGGTGGAAAGTGTGAGAAGAGATGGTAATCTAGCAGAATTTTATACGGAGAGTTTGAAAAGCTTGTTTCAAGATACAAAAGTATTTAAAAAGAAGTTGTGACTATGCTGAAAAATAAAATAAAACCAATGTGTTTGAAACCATTAACAAATCTTTCTAGTTTTCCTTGGTCTCATTTTATTAACTAACAGCTCTTACTTTTGAAATGTGCCTAGTATATGTATAAAATAAAATCGAAACATTCAATCATGTGGATACTCAAACAGCAGTGCAATGATCACAAAATGCTAGTACCATATTCATATGCATTTAACTACATTTTGTTAATATTATAATGATCTAAAGTAAAGTTGGTCTCCTGAGATGGTTAGGATACGTCGGACGAGTGGATCAATTTTCCGATTGTTCTCATTCTCTCTGATCCCATACTTAAAGTGGGATCAGAGAGAACAATCGGAAAATTGATGTTTACTGACAACATGAGAGAATGGATGACAGTCTACAGCAAAACTGCCAGCAAGGTGATCAAACCAAATTTAGGCACTGGCAAGATGATTCATACAGTGGATAATTAAAAGTGAATTTTGTACCAATTTTAAATCGATTAGTTAAATATTAAATACACCACTAATATCTGACGCTATGGATACTTGCATTGATACTAACATTGTATATTTCTCTGTTACGAGGGGAAACCCAATCACTCACAATACACAGATGTCCCAGAGAAATTTTGCAATACATTTAGCTGTTTAGTATCAACATTAAAATATTTAACCAACCGTGATGTATGTTATACCTTTGTAAATGTCCCGCACATTCCAAATAATTTAATATGAAATAAAAAAAAAACAATTTACCATTGACATCCTGGAATTTTCACCAAAAGCCTCTGTGATGTCGCTGCCCCCAAGGTCTCCTACCTCTCTCGGGGTTGAAGAATCGCTCATTCTGATGCTGCAACCTCGGGAACATCTGCGGTCTGAAGCCTCTCTGAGGGCGGGGGCCTCTCATCTGGAATGGCCGGCCGCTTCCAGGCGGAGGGAACATGGGTCTCATAGGATTCATTCCGGCCATCTGCTGCGTCCATTTTTTCGGCTCCATCATATGTCTGAATTCATCTTCTGTATCTTCCCAATCATTAGGTATATCTGTATTCGCACTAGCACTTGTCGGTGGGAGAGAATTAGATTCAACTTTCTCTGCGGATGCTTCTTTCTTCGATTCGTTCGCGATAGAATTCGGATTCACAGGATTCATAGCGTTTCCTAACGACTCGTTGAATACATCATCCATTGTTGGCGATTTGGTGGCTTCCTCATCATCGACAAAGAAATCGTCTTCATCAGAAAGTATGTCTTCCGATTGACTTTCAGCTTGTATTTTGACTGCATCTTCATCTTCGGCAGTCTGCTTGACATTTCCCGATACACTGTTGATTCTGACAAGATTGGATCTGACAATTGCACTGTCATTCGCCGCCGGTTTGGCATCATTCTTGTGGGGCGTGATGACGCTGTGGGCCGACTGCTTGACGGGCGTCAGATTGAGTTGGGAGTTCCCTCCGACGAGAACCTTGTTGTTATTGAAAGACGGCTCACGCTGATGAGAGTGATCCGTCTTCCTGAACATCTGGGAAGATTGCTGCCCATGGCGAGGCAAGAGTTGGCTCGGAGGATTTCCATGTAGTCTCGCTAGTGATATCTCTACCGATCTAGAGACATGACTATATTCTGCAATTAGTGAGTCCAAATTGAATTTCACAAAATTAAGGTTTATGTTCGAACAAATATTTTCCTCGATATGAAAATGCTAAGGAATTAAATTCAATTCTTAAAAGGTTTTAAGCTATACAGACAGATCCTCAAAATTCTTCAAAAAAATGTAAACTGTTTACAGACAGTTCCTCAGATATACTGAAAAGGTATGACTTTTTTTTAATATTGAAAAAGTTATTTGATTGCCCGAGTAACTCGGAAATGTTTAATTTTTATACTTTATTGAACAAATTGTGTTAGTGTGGCATCAATATGAGTGTTTATAAGAGGACTACACCAGCACTCTTCAAGAATGTCGGATTCGACGACTATATAAGTAATTTGTAATGAATACAATATAATAAACCATCACGCTGCCTTTCGAAGGGGTAGGCAGAGAGGACCAAACGCCACACCTCTCTATCCTGGACATACATTCCTTGCCTTATCCACTCATCATAAATACCATTTCAATATGAATGCCAATAGTCAGATTTATACAAGTTACAAAACTAACACAAGAAAACAAAATATTTATTTAGGATGAACAAAATTAAACAAATATATATAATGGAAATGTGAATTGTTGGAACGTTACCATTTGTGACCAATTTCTTATCAATTACATGCCATATTTTGACAGTGAGAGTTAAATGAGTTAAAAAGTGTCAAAAAAAACTATTACATTTGATCTGCCTACAGTAACATTAAAAAAACTATTACATTTGATCTACCTACAGTAACATTAAAAAAACTATTACATTTGATCTGCCTACAGTAACATTAAAAAAACTATTACATTTGATCTGCCTACAGTAACATTAAAAAAAAACATTTTTCAAATGCATCAAAATATCGAAATATGAACTAACAAAACAGCATTTGCAGGAAGCAATGCTTTTGTACTTTAATCAAAAGAAAGTGCTGAAGAATATCACCATTTGTTTTTAAATATCACCAAATATTTATAAAGGCCCACCACATACCCAAAATCGTTGCAGAAATTGATGGTCACTGAAGTCAATTTCTCACTTACTAATATCTTTTAATAATTCTGATTAAATCTCTCTTTCTATCTCTATCTCTATCTGTATCCCTCTCCCTCT
>JAPMAF010001603.1:0-10764 GCA_026537445.1 Silvatares holzenthali
GGATTCGAACCCGCGACCTCCAGCGTTCCTCCAACGCTTTAGCCAAGCGCATTTAACCACTCGACCACGAGACCGACAAAATCTTAATTTAATTGTGTTTTGAGGATTTCAATCTAGCATTACTGATTTGTTTGTTCACTTTCTTAGTACCTGGTCATTCCATCTACTCTATTTATAAAATCGAAAATCTTATCCATTTCTTATCCGTGTTTATATTTATCATACTGAAATACTGGCCCCTGTACAATTTTATATGTTTATTTATTTTATTAGGCATCAGGAGTTGATGGTCCATTTCCCTCATGGCTGTGGGTGGATGGTCACCATGGGGTAATTCGAGGAGTTCCCGGATTGGACGAGCGAGGCGAGCACCGAGTTCTGGTCACGGCGCTACCTGAAGATCAAAAATCTCACGACTGTCCATCGGCAACAGACATATTTACTATTGAAGTTAGCATTTACTATTATTTTTTACATTTTCTTTAACTGATATTAAATTTATTTTTCGCGTGAATATATAAATTAATCCTTTTTCTTTCAGGTTAAAAGTAAGAAGGAGTCAGCTTTACTCCATTCCGATGGTGAACATCAATGCCACTTGGGAGAAGACGAGACGAGACTGATCATAACTATCGATAAGCCTTTCCAACAGATCACTGCCAAACAAAGACTGAATGCGATCATGAAGTTAGCAAATTTCATGGGGCTCAGTTATGTAAGTAAAATTCCTTTTGCGCATCAGAAGTGAATGAATGATGTGAATGAGTAAAAAGAATTTTATTTGTTCCAGAACGCATTCTTGATTCAACCCCACGAAGCGGTTGAAGACAAAGGAGAAAGTCAAAATGTGGTTTTGATGGCTGAAACCAGTGGACCTAAAAAACTTATCAAAGGAACTTCGGAAATTTTACTAACAGTTAGTCACTTTTTATTATACGCACACTTACAAGTAAATTAAATATTTTAGACTACACCATTTGATATATCAATTAATCATTATTTGTTTAGATTGATTTATTTGTCGAATTACTATCAGTAATGTTGATATGAATCTTACTTGTGTAAGGCTTTGATAATAGGTGCAGTAATTTTAAATTTTGTTATTCAAATAAACTAGGTCGGGTGCAGTGGTGTATTATGGACCAAGCACTCCATTCTAGTGCATCAGATAAAACAGCAAGTTATGGATGGCACCATCTCCGATGTCATCTATCTACCAGTAAAGGGTTGGAAGGTGATTAGGCATAAGCAAGTCTCAGTTAGTAGACGAAGGAGACAAGCATTAGAAGGATCGGCTTACGAAGATGAGGAACTGGACGATGACTTCTACAACAGCGGATATAGTGAATATGAAGAGTATGATGAGAAAGAAGAGGTGAGTACTTTGCACTTATTGGTATTTGGCTTTTCCTTGTTTCCTTCTCTGTGCCGAACAATTAACTGTTAAAAACTGCTGAAGAATAAAATAGTGGAATTATCGTCTATTGTTCTATTTCATACAAAAAATTTGTACTCTACACCTGTGAACTGTGCACATGGAGTAAAGTGAGTATTTTCAGCGCCCTTGAGGTGATTTTCTCACGAAAACGGCGCTATATAAATTATCCATGTTACTAGTAATAATTGCATTTGAGCTCTTCGCTTTATATTTTTTTTTAAAATGCTTATAATTTTTTATGTAAAGTTAACTTATATAGACTTCGAATAGTCTCTATTCACTTTTATACTTCACTTATGGAAACTGGTGAATTTTTTATCCTGCAAGTTAATTTAGAAATTAGTAACAAATTAAGACAATTTCATTATTTTATATTATAAATGTGCCCTAAATTTGACGAAATTGTCACGATGAAATATGCTTTAAATTAAAAATTTCGAGGAATCGCATTTAATTATTAAATACATATTTATTATTATTCTTTCAAATCGTTATAATTATGTTTTTTCATAAAAATCTTGCTATCAACAAGTAATGAAAGTAATCAGTTAACAAACAGTGGTCATATTGATTCATTAAAATATTTTCGAAGTGTGACAGTTCCAATTTATTTACTAATTGGTCATGATTGACCAGTTAATTTTACCTTAATCTGATATTAAAATAAAACCTGATAGGTCAAATGTAAAATTTTAGTTCAATTCATTTAGTCGTTTTGTGAGGTGTTTGAAATTTCGTGTGGCAAACTTTATTATTATAATGTGTATTTCCTTCAATGAAATACTATACAAGTTAACTTCGAATTGTTTATCATATAGAATTTGTAACATGTATGATTCCTTAAATGCAAGTCAACTATGACTCCTATTCTTACTTCAAGTATCTTTGAATATTATTTAATTTGGTGGTTGCGTTATGCTTGTTAGAGCTTGATGTCTTTCACACGTTTTGAAAATAAGTCACGAGAACTTACAGAAAATAATACGATTAATATGTGTTTCTATGTATAAGTGCTTTATGTTTAATTGTTTGATGTGTTTTACTAAATTCATCCCTAATGTTTGATACAATTACTTAGCCACAGTAAACAGACCCTCTAACATGGCTAAGCTAAAGTTTGCTTCATTACATGAATGCTGCCATTAGGTGTGGTGTTTAAATATATCGTTCTCCTATTTAGAAATCATTTATGATATGTTTCGGTTGCCAAAAATATTATTGAAACTGCACACGGGTGATACTGTAAATGTTTAAAAATGCCGTGGATTCAAAGTTGCATCAAGAAATGTTGTAATGGTGCAGTACACAAGTGTGTACATATATCCAAAATCAAGGCAGATTAATGTGAACTTGAATTACTAAATAAATTGTCATGTACATATAGCATATAAAGCATTGTCATAAATATTGCATCAAGTTGGTGCACTTTGTCGGGATATTTAATTGAAGCCTCAGCCAATCGGACCATTTACAAAATAAACTTTGGATCAGATATAATAGCGACTGGACAAGCTCTAACAAGGATACCCATGTATGAGAAACATTGAAATTAAGATAGACAGAGCACCATACTAATTCTAATGGCATGCGTGATGGTAGGTTCTCCCAGTCACCCTCGCTGTTCCCCCTTCTACTCTCCCAACTCTGCCCACTCGCCCTCCACCGCCCCCCACCACTGCGTCTACGCCCGCGCCTGCTCCCCAGCCCACCACCCCATCGACCACACTGCCGCATCACCATAGACATCATCACGGAGAAACATTCACATCCTTCCCTAAGGAGTCCGGTCCAAGAATCACCACCATCACAGGGATCGACACCACACCTAACAGTGCGGGCAACGAGCCTGCCACTCCCAAGACCGGCAATATCTTCATCGATGAAGACTCGGATGATGACGAGAGTGATGACGATTTATCTCCGATCACGTACATCCCTACACCAGAAAACACAACTCCCAAAGAGCTGGATGTGGTTCCCGCCTCTCCTGATCCGGTGTCCGCTCCTCGGCCAGTAGATATCCTTCCGGAAAATGAGATTAGTCCCATGGACGAGATAACCACATTGGCCGGCACACCCCAGATGGAGGTGGGCACTCCTCCCTTCTCCACACCATCGCCACAACAGCCACCGGTCTCCCAACCATCCGCCGCGACGGTCGGGGTGGCTAACACGCTCGCCACGCACATCACATCTCAGCCAGAAGACACCACAATATATACAACATATGCCAATACCGTCCAGGTCCAGGTTCGTCTGTTATATACCTACAACTTATCTTGCATGGATGTTGTCTGTAACTCTGTGTCTGCTGAACCTCCTTGTACCATATACCCCATACACTCTCCATCCCGTATATGATGCTTCCGACCATGAATCCCGCATAAGTTTGTATGCATGCGCATGTGTTGTATTATATTTAGTTAAATTATTTAATTTTTTTCTATTCATGTGTGCCTTTGTAAGTTATTATTAAATATTATTTTTTATGTAGTTTATATGCATTGCAATGGGATACATTACATGTATGTATAGTGCAACATTATTTATTTACAACATATTTAAGTGTTTCAAAAATAATTGTATTATGTTTTATTGTATTCTGTAGATTTGATTTATATCGTTTGCATATTTTATAATATTCCTTCGTTATATATTCATATTTTTTTATTTTATTTAAGAAATAATCTTTTTTAGGAAAACAGCATATGTATAGTGAAGATGAAATCGTTAAGAAGAATGTGCTTGAAATGCGTGATAGGATACGAAATAAAATTATCAGAAGAATGCCAATGATAAATAACAATCATGAACAGAATAAAACAGATGATTTGGATATGTCGAGTGATTAACGAATGAAATAATAATTAATGCAACAGATCCGGAATGCAATCTTATTTCATAAAGCAGTGTGGGGAAAACCTAGGGAACTTGGCAGAAGCATGCTTTTCAACTTCTTTACGAAGGAAACGTTAAGAGCCTCAACAACAGTTGTACATGTATGTAATGTATGAATATGGAGGTAGCAAGAATGTTTCAGATCAGAGACATGTGTCACTCCATTTTCTCTGTCTGCCTCTAACAGATAAGGGTGTTATGCTATATATGTATCCATCAACAATTGTAATTCGTAAGAAGTTAATGAATACAGTTTTTTTTTGTGTTCTCAATATATTGGCAATTAATTCCAATTTATTTCACTAGTTTTAAGTGATGTACTAAAAGATACAATCATATTTATATTTTGTATATTAAATATTTAATTTATTTTTAATCAAGTTATTTTCTCATTTATTGCTTGCCTTCACATTTAATTATGTTTTTTGTGATTGACACATATGTATACCTCTATTTCTAATGTTGGTAATTTTCTTATTAATATAGCATTCCTGTATGTCTGCTATTATTTATTTTTATATAAATAAAATGTGTATGCAATTTTAATATCAAACTTTTGTTATCAAATAATTTATCTTTACTTCCATTTTGCTTGCAATCAAATGCTATGAGTATCAGAAAACTTCTGAAGTAGGCCTAAGAAAAATTATTGGCTAATCATATTTGCATTTGCCCACTGTCATTATTAAATCAGTGCTCAATAAGGGACTCACAAACTGATCCTAATAAATATCTCGTATGAAAAAACCTTTTCTACAACATTGAAGTGGCATCTCTTCAAACTCTAAATAATCATTAATATAAAATCATGAAGTGTCCATCTCAAATGAACGTAAATACCTCAGCGCTATCGTTAAATAGAGTCAAATTAACCTCCAGAAAGTTGGATATTATGTACCAATTTCTCACTCTGTACAAATCGCAGACACGACCCATAATTGAGCTTAGTAGCCAATAATCTAAAGAATCTTTTCAATTTCAACTCTGTGCAGAGACATGCTCTATGTAAATAGTTTCGCTCTCACAACGCCTTTAGTTGCTGGAACACAGAAGAATGAGAACGGGGTGGTCTTCTACAGATATTTCATGGAAGATACTCTCAGGGATTGACATCTTTGCGTCCTCGGGATGCTGTATTTAGTAGAGCCACACTAGATGTGACCCCTTCATAGTTGATATGGAGTGCATGAATGCCAATAGTTTTTCAAATCATTTTTATGTGAGACGACCAGGTTATGAAATGATTTTGCGTCGTCTGTGTTTCCTCTCATATAGCGTCTCACGATGTTATCAACTCCTATGCAGTTACATTACAGAATATAAAAATAAGTTGGATGAATACAGACGGTATGGGATGAGTGTGATATAGAATGACAGCTTCTTTATCGAACTTGAAAAGGTGGTATCATGGTGTCTCATGTGTTTTGGTTTGATGACTATAATCTTGGGAAATTTATATTCATGTTGAAAAATATTTTTTTTTCATTTACACTTTGCATTCGGTTCTCTTTAAATTAATGTTAAATGCAGCACAAACATATTGATCAAATTTGTAGGTTTTACGAAGCACCTGTGATCCAATATTTTTTGTGTCTCTTGCAAGTTTAGTTCAGAATCTTTCTGATACAATCACATCAATATATATTATTTCGATATTTTCGTTGTAGTCCACTTAATTGTTATAATACAAATTTAATAACTATTCATTTAAGTTACATTTATAATAGTTTCAATTTGATTGTTATCATGCTCACTTTACACTTGAGTTTCGATGTATTTCTAATTATTTTTTTTAAAATTCAATAGGCAAAGAACAAAAATATCCAAATAGTGCCACAAGGAACTAATAAGACAGAAGATGAAGAACCGTTCCTCGAAGTTGATGAGGAGGTCCACTCAAGAAATAAAATTATACCAAGCAATAGAGAACCTCTTATAATTCCCACGGAAGACGAAGAAGAAGTTACAGAACGAATCAAGGTTGGTAAATGAATTCTATTAATCTATATTGCACGATTTTATTTATAGAAATGTTCTCTTATATATGATGAAACGATTATTATACCACTACATACCTGCGCTGGTAAATGGTGTATTGTATTGCACTATGCATCTCTGAACACAGGTTGCCACCATAAGAAGTTGAACATTACAGCCATAAGGAACAAATTTTTAAAAATAAACAATTTAATAATTTTCATATAGTGTTCTAAAAATAACTGTTTGCTTTTTGTAGAAACAAACCGATGTTTATTCAATATTCCCGATTGTCCCTGAATCTACTCCTCCGATTGTGCCTGTTTCACCCGTTACGCAACCAACATCAGCAGAAGAGGAGCCAACAACCCCAGTATTGGAGGTCTCCAAGAATCCGATATTAATCGAGACAGCCTTTTCACCTAAAGAAACTACAGTTGTAGATATTAACGTTACTGAAAGATCGAGCACTATTTTCGGAATTACTACTGAAACTGTTGATTTCTTACCGCCAAACTCTCCACCAGAGAAACATCACCGAGCGAAAAAGATTGCTGTCACATCTGGAAAATATTTCAGGTATGATTATTTTGAATAATTTACTTTGTCAATTTTCAGTGTGAATTATGGCAGACGATAACATCATAGGAGAAGCAAATGAGACCAATGGTCTAATTATCAATGATGTCTATCTCTTTAATCGGGACTTTTCGTCTTGTTCATTCAGAGTTTTAATAAATTACTTGCCTCAAAGGTGGCATAAGCGTTTTGGTAATAGAAACAATATCCATCAACTATGAAGACTTCAGTAAAAGTTTTTCTCATTTGCGGTATCTGTCTTTAATTAAAATCAACATTTGGGACTTGCCACAAATCGGAGAAAGAAGTTGAGCAAATACAAATTCCGACCAGTCTGGCAACGACACTATTATTCTCCATATCTTCTCAACCTTATCATCTATATCGCCTTTGATCAGACCTAGAATCTTTCCCAATTCGGATCTGTGGGAGAAATGTTGTGGGAAACCAAAAAAATTTGACGCCAATTTTTTTTTATGTTATACTACACATGAGACACCATGACACCACCATCCATCTGGCTCTGTAATATACTGTACAATTGCACATGTAAATGATATGTAGCAGTCGGAGAAGAGATTGAAATCCTGGTTATTCTAGTCACGAAACATGAATAAATAAATCCATTTCACGAGGCTTACAATACTGAACGGTGGTATTGCTCCAGGACGATACAAAATCTACCACTCTTTTCCAGTCCAGAGTGAATATATATTTTGAAATGTTTTTTTCCACTGTTTTTTGATTTTTTTAAAATATATTTTTATACATATATTTAAAATCTAAATTGAAAAATGATTTTTATATACATATTTTTTTTACTCCGGCGGGATTCAAACCCGTGACCTCCAACGTTCCTCCAACACTTTATTCAAGTGCCTTTTACCACGAGACCGACAAAAAGATAATATGTCATGGTTACTAGACTACCATTCTTTCTCAAATCTCCTTAACTTCTGCTTGGGATGATTTGAATCAAAATAACACCTATATAAATCAGTTTTTTAAATAATTAAATTCATCTTAAGCAAATTAGTTCTGCATGTTCGGAACTACTTTGAATTTGTATGCATATTTGTATGATTGTATGGATATCTGAATGTGTCTCAACACTATTTAGTGAATAACAAAGTGATATTTGTTATAAAATTAAAATACCACCATTTATTATATACAAGTGAAATCATTTTTTTCATCTTTGTTCTAAAACATTTATTTTTTTTGCATTTGCAGTTACATTATTCCTGAGAACTTATTCGTTGATGCAGAAGATGGAACAAACCTAACCTTAACCATGTTTGATATTGAACATGTCCCGCTCAAAGCATCATCTTGGGTGCAGTTTGATTCTAAAACCAGAGAAGTTTACGGACTGTAAGTAATAAATAAACATTTCCTTAAAATATATATATTTTTAATCAGTATCTCCACATATGAGTCGGTGCAGATAGTTGCTCTTTTAGAGTTAATAAAGCATAGGTTGGTCTGTGGAATACGTTGTTGACCAACGTATTTCCTCCTTTTTATAATGTAGATCTCATCAAAAGTTGAAATAATAAATCCTTCCATTTACTAATGTAATTCTTATATAGAACTACCCTGTGTAGGTAGTCACCTACACAGGGTAGTTCTATATAAGAATTACATTAGTAAATTGAAGGATTTATTATTTCAACTTTTGATGAGATCCATATTGTAAAAAGGAGGAAATACATTGGTCAACAACGTATTCCACAGACTAACCTATGCTTTATTAGCTCTAAAAGAGCAACTATCTGCACCGACTGAGAAAAATTGTAGAAATATATACAAAAAAAATCTGGAAGAAAAGCAACTCGGTCGGCAATATGGTGCTTCGATCAAGTGATGTAGATCACCATAGTCCTTGTTGGCAGAGTTAAATGATTTTTCTTAACAGTATATTTTTTGAAAAAGTGGAGTGCTTAGTTTCATACTCAATCTTCAACCTAATGCAATTAATCGTTTTTCATATTAAAGATAGACATTTGTTAAAAAGAATTGGGAATAGTGGGTTATTGAAAACCAACAGCTTTAAAATGAAACTGAATAAAAATTGATAGTCAAATACTTATTATAAATATTTATCAATAAGATTATTATCAAAAACTTATAGAGGAACTAAATTGAAGCCTTCATGGTTGTTGTCTTAATTCTAGGCCTTTGGAAGAGCATGTGTCTAAGTGGGAATATATCATCGAAGCAACCGACAGCAAGGGAGCCAGTGTGATTGACATACTGGACATCACTGTGCAACAGCATAAGGGTCGCAGAGCTGTCAACCACGAGTTCTTCATGCGATTGAGGGTTGAGAAGAAATATCCAGCAGTTATCGACTGGCAAATACGAGCGCTCAAGGGACTTGTGGATTTGTTCAGGGACACAGACATGGACCAGATCACTGTCCGAGGAGTAGATCTTGAATCTGATCCTGTAGAATTCATGTGGACAAATGACACTTTACCCAAAAACATTTGTCCGAGCGATGATATTCGTAGGCTGATGACTGTAAGCATTTTAATGTCTTAAGAAATTATTTTTTTGTTGTATATGTTCGGTGGTTACTTTGTGATAGGAATATTCCATATTTATATATTGTAAATAAGGGCCTGGAATGCTCTCCCAGCGTCAGTGCGTAGCAGTCCGTCAGATAATTTTTAGAGGCCGATTAAAAACACACCCTTCTAAAATATCGTTCCATGAAGAGTAACAAAATATGTGCAGTGCCCTTGAGGTGATTTTCTTACGAAAACGGCGCTATATAAGTTATCCGTGTTAATAATAATAACTTAGTTTCTATCACTGTCTGAATTCTTAACGTACAATGCATTTCGGTCCTTTCCGATTCGGAAAGAACTCAAACAGTGATAGTTACTAAGTTATTCACAATGTAAAAATATTTTTTTGTTTCTCCATACATTATTATGGTGAGATTCCCGTATCCTAGTGTAGGGGTCTGCAAAATTTTTATCGATGTGAGAGATTGCCAAGTTTACATGGATTTCCCATCTGCCTTCTGTTACGCATAATTTATTTGGTATAGAATATAATGTCTTAGTATCAATTATTCAAATAAGAATTATGTTTAAAAAAAATACTATTAATAATGCAATATTTATAATTTCTATCAAAATCGTTACCTAATATCATATAAATACTTTGGTGTCATATTTCAATTATTTGATACATATTATTATTATTTAATGGAGCATTACTAAAGCGCTGTTTTCGTCGGAAATCACCTCAAGAGTGCTGTACATTCTTACACAGTATGTTATTTAAACATTTTTTTATAAAAATTTAAAAATCTTGATATAACAAATCTATCGTTTTTATTGGACTGCAATATTTATTTCGGATTTTTCTCTCATCTCTTCACATATTTTTATGAATTAGTTTTTTGCTCTTGATCTTGCCATGATTCTGTGATCAGTAATAGCAGGTAAACTTTTAACCCATAAGGCAATTAACAAACTGACATTTATAGAATAGCGAATGCAATCGCTATTACATAAAAGCCAAAGCTTGTTAAGAGTCTCTATTAGTTAAAAGTATACCTGCTGTAACTGAGATAGGAGAATCGCAGAATTAGGGCAAGATCAAGAACAAAGAACTAATTCACAAACATATGTGAAGAGATGAGAGAAAAATTTCTTAATACATTAAAATTAAGGCAGCTGTGTCATTAGTCCATACATCTTCTTCTTCTTACGAGCGGAAGCGCCGGCGCAGGACGCGCATGACAGCGCCGTTTCGTACTTCTCCAGCTTTTTAACGTTTATAAATAGCAATAGTTGATAAAATACATATTAAATTAGTACAAAATGTGCGGAATTTTTAACCGATCAAACTTT
>JAPMAF010001604.1:0-10764 GCA_026537445.1 Silvatares holzenthali
CTTGTTCGTAGCATAACATATTAAAAAATAGCATAAACATCTGGCGAAAAATATTTTATCCCCCATTATATATAACGGGGGATAAAATTCTAAACTAAAATATTTTTCGCCAGATGTTTATGCTATTTTTTAATATGTTATGCTACGAACAAGAGACCATAACACCACCATCCGTCTGGACTTATAAAATTTCGTGCAGTTGATTATGTACAAGAAGGAAATAAAATTACAATTTGACCTTTCAAAAATATTTTAAAGATAGACTACGTTTTATTTACTTAATTCCTAGCAAGGATTAAACATTGTTTGATATTTTAAACCTAAAACTTTATATTAATCAAACGTAAAAATGCTAACACGAGTATTTAGCTTTTTTGTAATTGAAACAAAACCAAAAAAATTTTTGAAAATGTTTTAACAATTATATGATGGTTGTTCATCCTATACATAGTATATTGTACGAGTATTAAAAACTTTAATGATATGAACAGAAATGAATAAATGTTAGTATGTTGTCTATTTATGCAGATGATGCAATGTAAGTAGCGGATAAAGAAAACGACTAAAAAATAGTGATTTGCCGATGAATGGTAGTAAATAATAAATAATGGCATTTGAGAAAGTAGACGGAACAACTTAGTGTAAAATCAATGTTAAGAATGAAAAATTAGAGCAAGTCGAAAAATTCGATATCCTAGGAAGTATGTTCAAAAGAGATAGAAAATGCAAAAACGACATTGAAAGACGTTGAGATGGTTTACGTACATAGAATGGATAGAAACTGAAAGGTAATATGGAAGATAAACGACGCAAATGTAGAAACCACAAGGCAGAGAGGCCCAAGAAAATCGTAGCATAATCAAGTTTTTATCGATGGTCTTGTTCGTAGTCATATATTGATTGCAGAATATGCACGAGGAGATAAAGATACACAGTAAAGAGTGGTGTGGTACACAATCTTCTCTGCCTACTCCTTCGAGAAAGTTACGTTATGATGCATTGTATTGGACTGCTTTGAGTTAAACCTATCTAAATCGTAATTATAATTTTAAGTTCCACCAGTTAACCAAGATTTTCCGAATTACTGAATACACCAAGAATGTTGGTTAATTCGAAATTAAATTTTATATAAGGTGGATGTCTAAGTGTATAGTGCTCTCAAAGGCCGCGAGAAGGAATGAAAACGGTGTAGCCATCAAGGGATTTCTGTTATGAAGCCACAAACGGCTAGGTATTATTATGGAAACAGTAATTCCCGCGTGTATGCACGCTTATTATGTAAAATGGGATTAAATTCATCCAAATACACTACTTCATATTAATTAATTTGGTATATATTTCAGAAAACATCTTATTTAAATTTCTCATTCAATTCGCTTCCAACACGCACACATTGGTATTGATTTCCCTTACCTATCCACACATAGTTTATCAACAATCTAATGTTGAATTAAGACGACGATTTAAATAACTGTTCGATTATGGTTAGCTACCTTTCACTAACAACATCCAAAACTAAAGATGATTTAAAAAAACGTAAGCAGTCACCACAACCGACAGCATAGTAAATAGTTGCACATTTGTTTTGCAAATAGTTGATATACAAAATTCAAAATATACACTGGGTACTTATTGCGTACCGGTTGGTTGGTATTAGGTAATGCCAAAGATACAGTAGACTCTCCATACGGAAATATAAAGTAATCTATCCTCAGATGCTGCGCTTGTATTAGAAACTGCATAGCAAACTTTAGTTGCAGAATATTTGTACTTACCTCTCCAAGTATGTACGAATCTTTGTCTAACGAAAAATGAAACTTTACACTGGATGTGATGTTTTATTTACGTTCTCATTGAATTAATATTAAACAATACCTGGTGAAAATATTTTATTGAAATTATACGAAAATTAGTGTTTATGTTTTAATATTAATAAATTAGTGTTGTTTATATGCAAGCACAGTTTTATTATTCATTTATAAATTTGTTTTTCTTAGATCCTGCCAAACGTTGATTTCTTTGCTTATTTATAATAACAAGAAAACATATACAAAAGTGAAAAATAAAGCAAAGAAGAACTACAATCTAAATACAATATCAGATATAATCAATAATGAAATTGTAGAAAAAAGATAATAAATAAGATTAAAAAATATCATTAAACATTAGATAAAAAGAAGATAGATTAAAAGAATATTAGGATTGTACCATATGATCGCATCAGGAACTAAGTAAATATTTTATTATTTTATTCTTGACAATCCCAGAACATCCTGTCAATCTGCCGGTTGATTTTTAACTTACCATAACCGGGGAACGAAAACAAACGAGGACAATAAAACTTGATTGGCTATGTTGTCTAATGGTTAAGTTCGAGGGGATAGCGAACTTGTTACCACTTGGTAGGATTTGGCGTTGTTTAAGCAGAAATTTGGATTGAATTCATTTATATGCAGGTTGTTCAATTACCTGTCGTATCTATATGAACTGATAAACACTTACGGTCTCGCATAAATTTATTCATAGTCAATTTTCTGCAGAGCGAACATTCTCATTTTGTTTAGAAATTGACAATCGGGGCTATTAGCGTCGTGAGCACAATCAATGTTATCCTTGATCCTTGTGCCACTAGTTTTCAGGTAGTTGAAACGTGAGAGAGTTCCTTCCTTGTTTTTGCAATCACTGCGGCCCCATATCGGTGACCGAATTCCGCACAGCACGTACAACTAAGCGATCTTCTTGGAGTGAAAAGAAGAATGTCCGAAGTAAAGACAATTGTAGCATTGTATCGATGGATCGCAATCCTCTGCGATTTCACGATAAAAGTTCACATTTACCTTAGTTTTACGAAGTAGGAGTTTACGCCACCCTCGGCTCATTTATAGAATATAATTTGCGAATATAATCCGATGTAAGTCTCGACTACGATAAGGACATAAAAACATATATTATTCGCGAAATAATAGACTTAGGACTACCTCAAGGGTGCTTCGTTAAGTATTTGTTGTTGAAATTAATAGCCCTTTAGTACCTTAACTTAAAGGAAACTTATTAGGGACACCATAAAGTAAGTTATTTCCTATTAACCATAATTTATAGTAGACTAATCTATCTTACGAAAACTTATTATCTATGTACAATAAATAGAGATGAGGTAAAACTTGTCATACTGTATTTTCATAATATTCACGCAATTTCATGATACCCATACATGAATACACAACGAATATAGGAAAAGTATATTTGTTATTGCATCTTACACGTGGAATATTATCTAAGAACAGAATATTGATCAAATGTGGAAACAGGTATAACGAACGTTGGAATGAATATCTGAACTGCAAGTTTTACGTGTTACAAAAATGTTACGTTTGGGAGCACTCTCATTAGCAAAAAAATACCTTCACAAAGGAATATGGTTACATGACAATCGCAAGGAATCTCGGCACTTTCTATTACCACTCCCCATAATGGCATGTACTAATAAACAAATCATTACAACTACAAAAGTGAAACAACACCAGTTAGTTCACAAACGACCCGAGTCTCTCGAGTGCCCTTCGTCGCGGAAAAGATAAAGTAGACTTAAAAGTCTATATAAATAGTGAAGTGTTCGCAATAACGTACGGGAATTATTAACGATACTACCGAAACGAATGTTACTTAGTAAAGAGAATAAATTCTAAACATAGAATTCTCCAGGTCGTTTCGCGTCGTGAGCCCTACTAACAAACACCAGTAGCAATGACAAATATAAATGTTACTTTCAGCCCTACACCATTGAAAAGATACACAATTACATATTGTTAAAATACGATTATTATCTCAAGTAAACATAACAAGAAAATAGAAAATAAACGGTATCTCAGATTTCATAACAGTGAATTATTATTATTAAAAAAAACTTACAAAACGTCGCTTTAGTAAAAAAAAAAATACTCCATACACAGACCACCTACACTAGCATACAACCTCTTAAATTGAATAACGTTTGAAGGTTTCCGTATAAAAAGCAAATACGAAATTATCGCATTATATTCTCCTAAAATCTTACCGAACTGGACTCACTAGTTAAACGCCTACATCCTGAGCGCCCGTTCATACTGCACACATTTGATTTTTTTACAGATAAGTGGCGCATGTATTATCTCATCACTGTATGTTGTTTTGTTGATTAATCTAGTGCTTAGCTAATAAACCGTTTAAAAAAAGTGCAATTAATTACAAATCCGTCAAAGCGTACGTGGCCTGAAGGAAAGTAATAAGGAAATGTAATTACGAGTAAAATTATTATTATTAAAGCGGATAACCTATATAGCGCCGTTTTTGTGAGAAAATCACCTCAAGGGCGTTCAAAAGGGAGATTTTAAAAACTTTGGTATTATTTATTTACGAAGGTTATATCAATAAATAAAAAAAAAATTATATTTTTTCATATTAATATATCAATCTAATGATATTTATTTTACTGTTACTTTATCTTCAGTTAAATTATGGTTCTTCATTTTTAATAAAATTTTATTACTTTTACGCAAGTCATGATCACAGAATCTACGATCATGACTTGCGTACAAGTTGAAACTTGTAATAATCAATTATGTATTAAAAATG
Source organism: Silvatares holzenthali (assembly GCA_026537445.1). NCBI lineage: Eukaryota > Metazoa > Arthropoda > Insecta > Trichoptera > Pisuliidae > Silvatares > Silvatares holzenthali. The sequence continues at coordinate 4,612 of JAPMAF010001604.1, forward strand.
TACATTATGTGGTCAAAGACCAAGAAAAAATAAATAAAAACAAAGAAATTAAGTAGAATTTTAATATAAATAAAAAACCACAAAGTAACCAAAGAAAAAGTGACAGTAGATAAATATCATAAAATTGTTAAAATACGGAATTTTATCAGACTACTTATGCTAATTATTCGAGTACATTTATTTTAATTCCATGAAGTGTGTTAAGGTTAAGAAAATATGAAAGGGGATTTTGAATAATACGCCTACAATAATAATGGTTTCGCACAAGTTTATAATAGAAACAGTATGATTGTTGCTGTACACGTCCTTAATACTAAAATATATCATTTGCAAAATATTTCAAGCATGATACCGTATAATAAGGATTCCAAAAATGGTACAAAAACGAACAATTCCTAGAATGTGTCGTTTCACGGAGAGGCTGGCGACAGTGTTTATTCTATAAGGGACAGAAATTATTATTTTATCATTAAATTGAACTAAAGACCGACGACGTAAAAGACGAGAGCCATGCGCATTAAACTAAGATGGCCTACATTTACCAGGGAAGGAAAAAATACGATCTCCTAATATTATCCCTCCCAACAAAGCAAGGATAAAGTTTACCCAAAAACATTGAGAAACTCATCTTGCGGCAACTGAAATATGTGTAATTAATTTATTTCATCTCATTTTATCGATAAATTTTTATTTATTATTATTAAAAAATAAATGACATACTAAAACATTGAATACCGCAAACGCATTAGGTTTATTATCATTTTGTGTGACGAGTCAATACAACGAAAATATAAATTCAGGGAGATCCGGCAGCTAACGAGATTTTGAAACATCTCAACATTTTATTGATTAAAGAAAGGTTTCTTAACAGATTTTGAACGTAAACTTCTTCTCGTATAATATTATATAACCATATCTACAATAGTTTAAAATCAGATATCATAAATTTATTAACCTAAGTGTAATTTTGAAGGAACTGCTTGAAAAACTAGAAAACTTTATAATATAATAAATTTCTGAAATAATGTAAAAGATACAACAAAATGTAAAATTATTTCAAACAAATTCGCTTTCGCATCTAATCAAATATTGAATAGTCTGGAATTGTAAGATATCTAATGGAAATTCAAAAGAAACGCGAAAAATAGACGTGAATTTGATATTAAAATTATATTTTGTCATATATATCCTGTCATATCCTCCTGCCACTCGCGGAAATTACGGTGTAAACCTCCCTGTTCTAGGACTTCCAAACAAAAGTTCCTCCATTCCTCTTGCTCCAGCTGATTCAAAATGTTTCGCCAACAGCATATTCGTCTACGGCCAACTCTTCAACAACGCACTTTGTTCCCTATGTCAATCATCTGAAGTAAATGGTGTTTGCCTTCGCAGCGCATGATCTAAATAAGCCATTTCTTGGCCCTTCGACACATACTCACATTGACAAATCTATCGGTTCTAGCTTTTGTCAACAAACCTGAATTGCATATTACAATAGTCCACGGAATACGAAATATTCTTTGTTACAATCACTTTTCAAACGCTTCTTATTGATTCGATATTTATGCTTTCGGAGTCTATCTACACTTTAGAACAACAAAAAATATCTAAAGGAGTAAAAATGGAGTTGAAATAAAAGTAGAGAAAAGGCTATTACAGTGTCCGGAAGAACAAAAAACGCTGTTGTTTTAATTTAAAGTAAAATGAAATATATATTATACAATACAAATTAGGATTCATTTTGACGTTCAATTTTTAACTACGATACTCTACGTGTTTCAAAATCTACATAACATTTTGTTGGCATACCAATATAAAATTTAAAACTTGTTTGTGAACAGAATGCATAAAATGTGCCATTTGCATGCTTATATATACCTTAATTTATGTTGTCTAAAACAGGATGTTTTACTGCTGTAAAAATAACTTCAGAGGGAAAAGTAAATTTATTGTGACCATTTGTAAAGAATTCTGTGCTTTAAAATAAAACCTTTAGTTAAGGAAATAAAGTTAACCTTAACTACTACATAAAGGTGGATAGACTAGCTATATTTTGGAGTTGATATTGCGATGAAATATGTAAATATATATGTATTAATATCTTAAACTATAATATACAGAACTATATAAGTGGTCTAATGTGCAGCCAGCACTTTCCGTTGAATTACATTTATTAGGAAAACATGAATGCATTACGAGCTCATATATCAATGGTGCGAATCGAGTATTGCTGCTGCGGAGAACTGCAGTGCGATGCAAACACGAGCGATGCATCCAAAACACTTAATAATTCAAGCGTCGAAATTACAAATGAGCCAACTCCCTTGGCTTGGCTGCCGCTGTGCCGTTGCTGCCGCCGCCTCTCAATGCGATATGATGTTTCAGCCACGTGCTGAAGAAACAATTTACTGGATTTCCTTAGAATATTCCTTCCAGCGCGGCTGGCACGTTTTCGATACTATTTTTTGTGAGGAATCAAATCAAAGTGTTATGGCGCCAATAGAAATAAATACATTACGAACGTGAAATCAAGTTACAAAATCTCTGAATGAAAACTACACGGATTGATTGGATATCGAAATTCTTTGGAAAATATATTTAAAGAGTCTGAGAAAATCTAAAAGAAATTTCCAGTTGGTGTTATTTCATACTCTTTTGATGTGGTTAAATTTCCGGAGATAATTGACTTGTGACGCTACACTGCTTTAAAACCGTTTAAAATATAACAATAATAGTAATCGACAATAATAATATTACATGATGTAATTAAACATTAAAAGACATGTTATTATGTTGACTGTGCATATTAATCAAGTGCTAAATTATTAATCAAATCGGCAATGACGCGGAAAATTGAAGTCCTTAATCAAATATTTGATCTTGCTTGTACAAGGTTTCTCGCCTCATAAGGTAATGGTTAGAGTTGGGACTTCTAAAGAACCGAAATGAATAAATTATGTAAATATTATTGAAAGATGGTGTAATTATCAATTTATATTACGAAACTCAAGGAATGCTCGCTGAATATAGCATTCAATATTTTCGCGTAACGTAACGACAACCGGAGCACTGTGGAATATGTTAACATTATTTGCATAAAAACGGGATTTAATACACTTAACCAAAATATAAATAATTGGAAGGAAACCCATATTAAAAAAATAATAATTCAATTTAATCATTACAAATCGTCAACAAAAAAGAACTACGGTCTCTTGAATAGAAAACTGTGAATCCTACACGTCTATTCCTTGAGTAAATACATTGGTACTCATACAATATTTTTATTAAATCTTAATATACAAGATGTAATCATAGTGGATTACGATATATCTTTAGGTAATTAATGCATTGATTAATCATCAGATTTTATTTAAACTAATATATACTACACACGAGATATTACGACACCTCCATCCATCTGGACCTGTAACATTTTAGTGCAGTTGCATATATAAATGATATGTAGCGATAGGAAAGAAAGAAACCTAGTTATTTAGTTCTCGTCATAAAACATGAATAAATGTATTTCACATACATACAATATTGCGCGGTGGATATTGCTCCAGGTTGAGACAAAATCTTCCACTTTTCGCCAGTCCAGAGTGAATATTACTTTTTTAAAAGCATTTTTTGATTTGGTAAATACGTGATCTGATTGGAAAATCCTTTTATTTTTTTTTACTCAGGATTCAAACCCACGACCTCCAGCATATCTCCGGTGCTTTTATTCAAGTGTCCTAGCGCTACTAGAACAAGAGGTCGAAATATTTTAAATTATGCAGATTTAAACTACTGTCTTACATTTCACCTATGTGTATAAACGTTACAATTACCATGATCTTTTTCCTATTGTAAAAAATATAATTTTTTAGTTGTAATATTGTATTTTATATATTAGTTTATATAAGTCATTTATAAGATAAATGTAAGATTTTTATGCCTGTAAGGGTTAAATAAAGTTATGGCAGACAAATCTGTGCTACTACTTACACATATATTAGTAATTACTAATTCGGAATGGCGATATATTATTACGTGTAAAATAAAGTAATGCCAGACAAATCCGTGCTACTACATACACATATATTAGTAATTACTAACTCGGAATGGCGATATATTATTACGTGTAAATGTTAAAGAAAAGTCAGCTTAAGGAGGGTTACAATGACTTCTCATCCAATATCAATAAGTACGTTTTATTAAATTGTACGGAAAGAAGACACACCTCGAAGAGGACAGAGAGTACGAAAAGTCGCCGGAAAGTGCTTAAGCCCTAAATTAATTATTTATTTTCTCGTAGTAAACGCGAATGCGACCATTTCCAGTCAGGCCGGATTCAGGATAGGCGTGGAAGGAGCCCATATCAACAGAAACCCGGCTGGAGTCATATATCAACAGCACATTGAATAGCAGCCGCGTCTCACCTCTCGTCCTGCGTTAGGTCAGTGAAATAATGGAGGGGACGGAGGAAACCCGGTCTATGGCTAAAACCAAAAGTACCGAATATAAGGGAAACAGGCTATTTGGATATAAGTGTGTAATGCTACTAAATCAGGAAGTCATTGTATTTCATTATTTATCGCAAAACATTACGTATATTAAACTTCTTTTATTACGTTTCCCGCATTATACTTCGCACTCGCTCGTAAAACGGCAAACCATCGTGTTAGAGAATAATTGGTTGCAAAATCTACGATATAGCACAATGGTCAAACTGGATACTAAAAGGAACATTCAAACAAATAAAAAAATAATATATTATAAACGGAAAGAATTACTACAATACATCATGTGGAGTGACAAAATGCATATCTGTACGTAGCAATATGTATTTCTACATTCATTACTCTCATTACACGACTAGACGAATCTAAAATACAATTGAACATTTGTATTGTCTTTTGTCTTAATGTAAATTACTAAAGGAATATCATAATAAACGAACTGATTATGTCAATATGGATTATTAGTACGGAAAATTTACAATGCAAATGTAGAAGATATGAGACAGAAGAGCCCAAGAAAAACATGCCATGATCAGATTAACCATATTATTATCGATGAATCTATTTGTATAGTATGTATGAATGTCCGGCGTTCGATCCTCTCTGCCAACCCTTTGGGGGAAGCGGTGTGATGGTGTATTGTATAGTATATTGTATAGTATTTAAACAAGTGTGTATTTTGGCCGAAATGTGGACGTTTATTCTTGTTCATATAAATATGATTGCCTTAGAATAATTGATACATATAAAAATAGTATGCTGATATCATAACATTCAACAGCATGTGTACCCTTAATTCGTCTAAAAAAAGACATAACTAAACCGAAAAGGTAATGAAAATACTTTTTAAAACACGAATATTAGGAAAATTACACATATCCGAAAATACATTCAATGACAATATAGATCTAATGGGCGGTTATATCCATATACCATCATACGCATACTTGCTCCATGCCCATGCTCTCTAATATCAGTTGGAATGCTCAAATACAGTATATCTTCACATGCCTTGTCTGCGCCGAGGAATCTGCAAATTCTATTTTACATTGTCCATTCATCTCTCTGGGTCACTCGGAAACATTTACTCAAACAATTGTACGCCCGTACGTTATCAAGTCTCCTTTAGAAATGTTCGTATCGTCGTAAACGAAATTCATGGATCTTACGAAAGACAGAGAGAGGGCATTTTAATGGTAAATCGCAAATGCTGATTTGATTTCACTAAACTGATCTGCCGCTAAATTGTAATTTAAGTGGTACTTATATATTATTATACGGTTCAATTTAAATAGGCCACTTTGAAAAAACATGATGACAATGGTAACATATAGCAGGTATATTTCTAATACTTTGTGGTAGAGTAGTTTGGTTAATACTGGTTAACTAAAGCGTTGGAGGAACGCTGGAGGTAGAATCGCGGGTTAGAATCCCGCCGTAGTCAAAAAAAAATATGTCGGCATCGTGGTCGAATGGTTAAGACACTTGACTAAATAGAATGCTGGAGGTCGCGAGTTCGAATCCCGCCGGAGTGAAAAGAAATGCATTTTTCAATTCAGTTTTTAAAGACATACTACTCTGTCAAGAAAGTACCGGGAAAAGATCAATAATACACAAAATTTTTGTTATTCATCCAAATTTATTT
>JAPMAF010001605.1:0-10763 GCA_026537445.1 Silvatares holzenthali
CAATTATAAAATAGCACCAAGTGCACACTTAAGAATAAAATACAATAAATAAAAAAACTTAAGAATAAAAAGACCTAGTATGTAATCTGGCACGGGACACCTGCTACATCCGATATTGTCTACAGTGGGTTGGAGAGCGTATAATGATAGATGCTATACTAACACATGAAGTGTGAGCGAGATCCGATTTTGCTACGAATTTTTGCAACGAATCAAATACTACTTTTCCTGTGCAAAATGTTTTCTGTTTCACGCAAAAATTCACAGCGTGTTGTAAAGAACGCGTTATAAGTTATAACATTTTATAGTGTTAGAGTAATAGCTGGATTTGAAGGCCCTCTCGGTTTAAGAGGCCCGAGGCGCGCGCCTCATGCACCTCTGTGGAAATCCGCCGCTGTTGAAGACTCAGAAACACAAAAAAACGAGATACGTAGTGGTGCATTGTAGGTGCTTCCTCAGAATTCACGTACTTTATATAAAGCAACGATTGTGTAAATAATACTTCACAAAAGTCCACACGCTCCGCAACAAAATCACTTGTTCTTAATTGCATAAAATAAAAAAATAAGCTACAGTGAAGAAGTACAGATCATATAAATATCTTAAAGCGACTCTTAAAATTCTTCTTCACGTATGTCATAAATAAAAATATTTATTCTTGTGACTATATGATTTAAATTTGGACGGAGTGTGGTCAAAACTGATATCACGGTACAATCGTATTTCATAACATACATTATTCATATTATTATACATCATCTATCCATAAATAAAAGATATTCAAAGTATCTCTAACACACACATCTTTTCTCGTTATTGAAACCCTCTACTCGGATAATAAGGCGAATATCAGAAATTATTGAGTAAAATGAATATTTTAAAACATATATGAAACAATAACTCAAAATGCGTGATCACATGCACGATATCATTTAATTTATATAGACTTTAATAAAAACACTTTAATTTTTTTTGTTTCAGATGATATTTATGATTTATTCAGTAAGTACGCATAAGTGATGCGCATACATTTATTCAATCCCTCAACATATTTTTTACTTAAAGATCACCTCCCTCGGTAAAAATAAAAAAAAAACATTTTACGTTGGTTAGGTTGTATTAATTTGTGGAACTAGATTGATGTAAAATAGTTGTTGAATAAACCTCTATTTAGTGTATAAAATGTAAGGTGTAATGCAGAAAATATAACAGAAAATGGAAATCGGATGGTCATCTATCGACAAACCGGAGAAATAATTTACCCGCCATATTTCATATCCAGGTGTCGCCACTGACTGGGCCATGTCTGTTTAGTGTAGTGTCTATGGTACGCCGTCAGCGTTCGACGATCTTTTTGGGCATATCAAGCTCGAGCATTACTGGGACTGGCGTATATTTTCCTTTCAACAAGAATTCTTTGTAAGCGGGCCCGCGGCTGTGTGGGGATTAGGCCGAGATTTTTAACGAATTTCTCACCAGTGATCAAGCAAATTGACGCGAAAAGAATGCCTACGGATTGTTAAGTCAGTAAAATTCTTTAAATACGGCGTGTACTCGAGTTATTATGAGATAAAAATGCGGAAAACCAGCCGTACTTTCGTCGCGATTCTGAAGTAGCGACCATTTTAGAATGGACTCGATGGCATAGCGTCAAAATTAATTGTTTATATCGCGGATTTCGTCTCGTTTTTCGCATGTATCGCAACTTATAAACATTTATACTAGTATTTTGTGTGTTTTCCGTCGAATTTCTTATTATTTCATAATATATACGATATACGTTTTCTCGCAAATGAAAGCGATTCGATATGTTGTGTTTGATGTGGTCTCTGGTTGATTTCTTTTTCAGATTTATATCGAATTTATAATCGGGACCGGGATGGTGTCTACGAGGCAGATGAGCATAGTCGGCGGCGGAGGAGGTAGCAACGATGTGGCTGGGCCGAGTAGTGCGGAAGCGACGACTTCTCGCACGACTCGCCACAGCGGAGTTTTGCCAGCTCTGCCTCCTATCAACTCCCATCAACTCCATAGCACCCAATGGTCTGGCTCCGGCGTATCTGTCTTGTCCAAATGCGGCACTGCCAGCAATGCGCCCAACCAGGCTCGGGTCTTCTCTACCGGACTGTTAGATCTGCCACTGGAGCTTTTGGAGAAGATATTTAGCTATTTGAAGTTCAAAAATGTGGCACACTTGAGATTGGTGAGTGCTCCATTTCTAAATACCTTTACCCTGCTCGCTGAACGTTGACGTTTAGCCTATTATATCATTACAAATTATACTAACTGAATCGAGTAGCACATTTTTTATATTCAAACTTTTATTTCCTCCTTTTTTCCCATTTCATTTGAGTTTCTAATGCTATAATCTTATTTATATAGCATTTTTTCTTAGAGTTTTCAACAACGGTGTGCGAGTTGGTAATGCACTTTCCTTGATGCTGACAAAAATCGAGTTAACTCGTTGATTCAGTGTGTATATATGCCACTAAATTAGTCATGGTTGAAGTATTCAATCCATTCTAAAACAATGGACTATAGGCGCTTTGGAAGCTGTGAGCTTTATTGCGCATTTAGCACTCTGAAGGCCATAAGGTAAATTTTATATTGGTCGTAACCTAAAGCTTTATTATAAAGTTCATTTACATTTGACTTTATAATTCAGATCTAACAATAATTCGTAACAATCGCTCCGTCTTTTGAAATACATCCGTTAAATTGAATAAATTCTATGTATTTTGGCATAGTTGGTAATTCAAAGTAACTGATGGCAAAACACATCATAATTCAATGTCAATGGTGGTTTGTCTTGTCACCTTGTAATTCGAAGTTATTGTTTTTCACTAAATCAGCCGCATCGCCACATGACGATGCTATGTTTAAAGAAAGAGCTATTGCATTTGCCAATGATTTACATATCCAAAACAATTTAAAAAAAAAAACAGCATAATATGGTTCTTTAAAAAATCCGACAAACAAGCGTGTTCTGCATAAATGAATGAACTAGGCCTGCTATCTAATTATGAATGATGCAATATTTTTAACACAAATGAGATTGTTCTTTTTCTTGAATTATTTAATCGATGAAACTATCGATGATTGAACTTTCTCCAAGGTGATTTGAGTGTGGAATTATCAAGGGTCTAACTAAATATGATAATTCATGTTTTATTGTGAGAAGCATTTTGATAAGGAACACCCCTGATCTCTGGGCGGTGTATGAACATCGTGGTATATTGAAAGTAAGAGACCATCTGACCAGTTTTATAATTCATACCAGTATTTGTATGCAAATATTAGTAAGTGTATCTCGATATGCACAGCTATAGGTTCACAACCATTAGTTTGTAAACTTAAAAAGATAATATTGAGATAGCAATTTTTTTATGATTAAAATGATAATGCAACTTGCTGTTATATTATTATAAATGACAAATTACATAAATGTTTTTTTATAATGAAGTGTGTAATTTTGTGGAGATCATTTTTTACACACTGTTTCTACAAAATGATTATATTTTACTTTTAATGTGGTTGAAAACTTTATTACTGAGCCATTATTTTTGAAATTGAACGTTACCTTAATAAGCATCCAATGTCAGTTTCATCACAATTTATTCTACCGTACAATTTTTTTTCAAATGGATATAAACGATGGGTGTGCTTCAGCTGGTATTTTATATTCTGTTTGAACATATTTGTTCATTCTGAAATTTGTTTCTTTGTTCAGAGAATATTAAGTTCTTTGCTCACAAAATAATTACAGTTATTGATAAAACTGAGAAGTCTTACAGTATGATGTTAGAAAATTTGAACATGACTGAAGAAAGATGAAAGAAAATTAATCCAATATGACTGCAAGTAAAGTATGGCAGTAGTATAATGGCTTGCGAAAAATAGCAATATACCAATGTAGAATGAATGTATTTAGAAGAACAAAACGGGAAAGATCTTGAAAAACTTTACAGATGTGATCTCTTAAAGAAGATAATGTCAAGAGTCTCAATAACCATTGAATGCTCATACATGATATGGATGAAAAATTGTTTATTTTCTTTAGCCATGTTTAAATATTTACTAAAAGCGTTAGATTTTTCTTAAAGATATTTCTACTCAGCCTTAGTGATTAAATCTCAACAACTGGTTAAGTAATGATGCGTTGTAGACAGTTACAATTGAATTTAAATGGTCTCATGTTTTTGCAATATCAATTACAGAGTAATGTAGTAAATGTGCTGCATTGAAATTATTATATATTGTTGATGTAATTGTTTTGAGTATATTTTTAGCGCTATCATAATAGATCTAAAAATTGATCAATCCACATATGAAAAACCAAACAGTATGTTTAAATTAAACCGTTATGAAAGTGTCTTCAATGTTAGCAATGAATATAAAAAAAGTGAAATGATGTATGTATTTTGTTTTGACATTTATCAACCATTACAGACAATTGACCTCCATTATCGTTAATAATTGATTTTATTATTGAATTGCTTACAAATGATAAAAATGAATTTGTTTCACATATTTTGTACTTGCGCCATGATGAAATCTGCAAGAATTGCATATTGTACTATTCCAGTACATTATTTTTACCTTTTCGAGATAAATAATATCATTTTGACCTTTTATCGTGCCATCCGTTTGTCTAAATATAATTACGAACGTTTTATACCTAACCGAGATAAAATTTCAAACTATTGTTTAACTCGCGCTCTAGTTACATAATTTATTGCTTCTATTATGCAAAGCTGTCATTTCAAAATCGGGGCAATTCGCAATTGAAATATTGCTAACATCATTTGAAGAGATTCATGCAAACTGATCGTGATTATTTTTATACAAATAATATTTATGGTTGTGATGCCGAAAACAAACAATACACAGTAAAACCCTGGTTAATTGTACTAAAAGGTGGAAGTTATTTCCAATAATTTTTTTTCCCATATCCATTTTTCCATAAAAAAAATATTTTAGTTCCAAATTATTAGTAAAAACGACAATGTTAACATTCATAATGGCCAAAATGAAAAAACAACGATTTCATTGTATGGACCTAATATTATATCCAATTCGTATAAACCTAACTTTATTATTATGAACTTATTTAAATTATTTTTTCTTTTAAAAGGACTTAATTCAATTGAAGTGTTTTGATTTTAGGTATGTCGCCAGCTGAACAACATGTCGAGCTCGTACTTAAACTCTTCGTTCCAGCGGCTCCTGGGGCAGATGCTTCATAGATATCAGGCAATTAAGTCCAAGATGCCTCGAAGGGAGTCAGCACGTCGCAGCCATCCGCTGGCCTGTGAGTCGGATATCATTGAGTCGCTTCATATGCGACTGGCATTGCTGCAGATGACTTTCGGCAAGCATATTGAGAGGAAATATTGTTGTTTCTTTCCAGGAGAGGTAATAAATACTGCATTATTATTATTATTTTAAATATTCTGCAAGATCAAATCTGAACAGTGGCGATGCTTTTTTATATCATTGCATTTTCTTTATTTCTAACTTTCACCAATTTTAAACTTGCCTATATAGTTTGGCAGTAAGATTTAAGGAATTTATTAATCCGTTACAAAATTCCAACAGCATTTATAGTTGTTTTCTGCCCACATATGTGTAAAACAGATGAAGTGTCATGCATTAAATTAACACTAAAATTTGTTCCTAGATTTTAAAAGTTTTCGTCAACCCATAAGGTATACAAAGTTTAATTATATTTTGAACATGGATGAAAATCCCATATTTTTTATGTATTTCGCTTTGTTTTTGAAAAGGCGAAAACACATTGTAAACTCACAAAAGATATGCATGGAAAGCATACCGTTTGAGAAATGTGTATTGGAAGGGGTTTGCGGAGATTTTGATCTCCAAGGTGCTCTTCGTTCTGGTCGACCAGTCTACTGATGTCCATCAAATCAAGGTTTTAATCTATCCTAGTTTGGTATTTGATGACTGCTGAAATAAGACATAACCTCAACATTGACCAATCAACTGTTTCGAGACATATACATAAACTTGAGATGATAAACAAGTTTAATAATTGGTTACTGCATGAACTGAGCAAAATGAATTTAATGGATCGAATTTCAACCATCTCTGAAAAAAAACAATTTTTAAAGCGGATGATTACTGGTGGATTGTTACAACAATACAACAATGTCAGTTGAAAAAGACCGTGGTTGTATCGCAGGAAGTCATTATGGCCCAAGAAGGTAATGCTGTATATCTGGTGGAATTTTAACCAACAAAGTTATTATTTTAACCAAGTACTGCTCAATTGACCAAATTAAGTGATCGGCCCGAATTGAAAAACAGAAAGGGTTGTGTCTCACCTGGTCAACACTAGACAACATATTTCTTTGATGACTCGGCAAAAGTTATTGCGGCTTAAGCGGGTTGTTTTTGTACATCCACCATATAGTCCGGGTCTTGCATCTTTCAGTTATCATTGACATGGATAACTTGTGTAGTGCTATTTTAGTGAGAAAAATCACTTCAAGGGCATTGTGCATTTTTTTTTAACTTTTGATATTTTGTAGAAAGGATCACATTGATCAGCTTCATGGTCGAGCGATTGAGACACTTGACTAAAGTGCTAAAGGTCGCGGGTTCGAATCCCGCCGGAGTGAAATAAAATATGTATATAAAAAAATGTGTAAAAATGTATTTTAAAAAAATCGAAACAGCAAAAAAATGCATTTAAAAATATATGTTCACTCTGGACTGGGGAAGAGTAGTGGATCTTGTATCACCCTGGAGTAATACTAACATTCAGTGTTGTAAGCCACATGAAATGGATTTATCCATGTTTCGTGACTAGAACTGAATAACTAGGTTTTTAAACTCTCTTCCGACTGCTACACAGCATTTACATGCGCAATTGCACTGAATGTTACAGACCCAGACGGTTGGTGATGTCGTGGTGTCTGATATGTAGTATAAGATAAAAAAAAACATATTAAAAGTTCTCTGATCATCCTCTAAAACTGGTTGGGTTAGGTTAGGTTAGGTTCTGAGATCTTCTTTCCCTAAGATCTTAGAACTTCTATGAAAGAATGATGATGGAGATCGTGGAGAGGTGATAGAAATTCATTAAAACAATGATAAAACATATTGAGTTGGTTGAAATCATTTTTATTGCTAAATATTTAGAAAATATTTTGCTCGATTTCTACAGAATTATCCATAAACCTAATATCTGTTCTGAAATAAGTTTCATTCATTTTCTAATTATTCCTACACATTATTATTGTTAAAATCTGAAATGACATTCCCAATATCGATCTAATCTGGTCTCGTCTAATATAATATGTTTTAAGATTTCACTTCGAAATGGAATTTATTTTAAGAGATTATCATATGTGACGTCTTATTCCATAGTTGACCATGGCATATTCTTGGTAATAAACTTTATCTAAAACCTTATCGTACATTCTTACGTTCTCTTGAGTGTTAATCTTGTTCTACACAGAACTGACGGTAAAATCTAGAAAGTGCAATAAATTTACATAATTAAACTGTTAAATGTTTAAGTATGATTTGATGTTGATCATATTGAAAACTGAAAAAGATAGCAAGATGCGTTCAGTTGGGACGGAGCAGTTTTTGGAAAGTTCTGGTCTAATATGATAAACCTATTTCATTATTACATAAACAATAATAAATTGTCAAATCGATTCAAAGTAATATAAGATCTATTTATCTTAAACATTATACATGCAACAGGATAAAGATAGTTGAGAACATCAATGACTTAAAAATGGAATATACATTGGTATTAAATGACATGTAGTTGAAAATACATATTGCGTAACACTGTAAATATTTCAAATTTTCACTTTGAATACTTTTGCCTGTTTTAGTTTTTCCTCTATATTTCATGTTTTAAATATTTTTTTCACGACATTCCCAAAATGTAATAAATTATATCATCTTTCATTATTAATTCTATCCTTTACATGAGTAATTACGCATAGTAACCTTTCCAAGCCATGGTTTTTTTGTTATAGAATACATTACACCATCTAGCCGTTTCTTCATAGAAGTAGGCAGAGAGAATCGAGTGCCACATCACTCTATCCTGGCATACATCTCTTGCTTTATCCACGTTCATACATCTCCTCATGCATACTCTGTGATTCTTATGACTGCGGACAGAACTATTCACCAATATTTGGTTGATCTGATCATACCATGTTTTCCTTGGACGACACCTGTATTTCATGCCTTCTACATGTCGTAGATCTTCTGTACTAGGCTCTCTGCACTCATTCGCTCTACATGCCCAAACCATTTTAATACAATTTTCTTCATTTTATTCATCACGCTCGCCCCTGCTTCACATTCATTCCTTATATCTGTGTTTCTTACTCTGTCATACATCATTTTATCACAGATTCTTCTGAGATCTCTTCTCTACAGCATTCATTCTACTTTCGTTCTTCTTCTGCCAAATCCAAGCTTCGCTTCCATACATCAACGTTTGAACCAACATTTTTGCTATCAGCAGAATTTTCATTGATTTCACCAGATTATTCCTCATCTCATATGTTATACCTTATGAGTGCATTGTACCAAATTGAGAGTTTCTTTGTACATAACTTTGTTTTAATGTTAATTGCAGATTCTGGATGAAGTGTATAGTATACTGGAATATTTAAGAGTGACAACAAAGTTAGCTCGTCCATACAAGGTGACAGATGAACTGTTTGACCTTAGCACCATGGCAATGGAGTACTTCAAAGAGCACATGGAGCCGAATTTACCAGAGATTACATACTTTGGAACCGAGTACTTTGATATTACTGGAACATTTTCACGTAAGTATATTTGATTCAATTCCTAAATATTCATTTTGGATACATATACATATTTATAAATATATACAATCGTAAAGTTGGATGACGAGAGACGATTGTCACAACTTTGTGTGTACTAACATTGATTTTTGGTCATTGACTCAAACTTAGCTTTGAGCGGTTTATTTGTCAGGATGATTACGATGATCAAAAATCAGCAATTACTACGACCGAAAATCAGCAATTACTACGACCGAAAATCAGCAATTACTACGACCGAAAATCAGCAATTACTACAACCGAAAATCAGCAACTACTACGACCGAAAATCTATGTTTGCGCACGTAAAGTTGTGACAATCGAACACAAATTTTGGTAATAAATTTTAGTGATGCGAACGTTGATTTGTGTACTTTGGCATGATAAAATGGCAAAAAAGTTTCGAATAAATTTATTTTTAGTATGTGGAACTAACTTAACGTTTTCGAAATGCTTTCATTTCAAAATAGCAGCATCTATATTTTAAAACTTTTTATATTCCTTACCTAATCTAAGTTCATACATCCCCTTTCTTACGTGTTTTCAATTATCTAAACTTCAATATATTAGACACAAAATCAATATTTGAATAAGTATTTTCGTAGGCTTTAACGATCAAAAGATTCGCAAGAAGACTTTTGGGTAGTCATGTCGTGTTGTGACATTTTGTTTACCAACGTTTCGAATTGTAACAATTAAACGCACCTATCTACAGTGCGGTACTCTCACTTAGTACTAAAGCAAGCACATTTTCACACCATAGTCAGACTTTTTTTTTTACACTGACAGACTTGCCCTGAAGATGGACACTGCAATGTGGTCCGAAACGTTGGCAAACAAAGTGTCACAACACGACATGACTACCCAAAAGTCTTTGACTTGCGAAATATTTGAATGTTTTTAACAAACTACCAATTTATAATTATAAGTTAGATAATTTTCCTATTTCCCGACACTATGAATACTCAATATTTTTTATCAAATTGATTAAGCATTATGAGAAAAAAATAGAATTTAAAAATATGACCAATGAATCAGATTAAATATGATATTTTTTTGTTAAATGATACGATAACATTTCCAGCCGGTGATGGCAACAAGTCTTATCTCTGCTTGGATTCGCCCCCCGCTGCAGGCTCGGGTGGTGGTAGCGGCATCGTGGTGGAAGTGTCCGTCGGAGACAACAGCGGAGTAGATGTGGGCGAAGGGATGCTTCCTGATGATGACAGACTACCGCCCTCACCGCCTCCGCCGCAGTCGAATATGGTATTGCGTAAGAGGATACATCGCATCAAACAGGGGATGAAGAGGTACCATTGTGGTGTTTGTGAAATATCAGTAATATATCGTATAGAGTATGTATGTTCATAAAATGGTACCAATGCAAGAATTTATGTGACAAAATATTTGTAATATATCCAACATTCGTCGCTAATTTCAGATACAACAACCAGTTGTCGGCACTTCGTTCTGATCTGCGCAGCTGCAAACGCAAAACTGCTTGGCAACAAAAACAGATAGCCGAACAACAGCGCCAGATGGCGGAGCAGCAAAAGCAGACCCTGGAGTATGCCGCGAGGCTGGATGAGAATGATAAAAAGAATGAAGAGACCTGCCGCAAATTCCAGACACTTTTGCAGGAGCTGAACAAGTGCCGGACAGAGTTGCAGTACTGGCGCTCCAAGTCCCCGGCGACTACGCCTCAGCCCTTGTGTGCCGAGTGTGGTAGGCCCACCGCCGGGCTGATGCTGCCGGGTCCTCTGCAGCATTTGGCTCTTCATCAGGTAACTGCATTCTACGATTATACCAATCGAGAGTAATAAATTATGTACACAGTTGATGACGATTCTCTATGCACAGTGGGTGCAATTCTCTATACCAGGGGTCTCCAAACTACGGCCCGCGGGCCACATC
>JAPMAF010001606.1:0-10763 GCA_026537445.1 Silvatares holzenthali
ACTGTCAAATAAATAAATAAAATAAATAAATAAATTACTGAAATACAAATATACGTATGTAATATTGCACCCTTTTCCGATGAAAGTAGGCAGAGAAAATGAAGTGTCATTTGATTGTCCTGATATATATTTCTTACTTTCTCCACATTCAAGCATCTCATTTTACACGCTCAATGGTTGTTAAGACTTAACATTAAAAAAGTAAGCAGCATTCCTGCCAAGTTTCTCTAGGTTTTGCCAATACTGCACTACCAAATATATTCACATTATAGATCTGTTTTACTATTCTTTAATTCGCTCGAGACATCCAAACCATTTTAATTACCCAACATTCATTCTGTTTATGTTATTTTTAATTAGCATTCTTCTCTGATATCTTCATTTCTTATTTTATCATTCAGTTTCTCCACACATTCTTCTCAGTGTCTCCACTGTATTTGATAACATCCTTTTTCTGCCAAACTCATGTTTCGATTCAAAATTTAAAAATATAAGCGTAAAAATATATTTAAAAAAAATACATTTAAAAAAATATGTTTACTCTGGACTAGGGAAAGAGTGGTTAATCTTGTATTGCCCTAGAGCAATATCACCGTTTTAGTATTGTACGCTGCGTGAAATAGATTTATTCATATTTCGTGACTAGAACTGAATATCTGAATATAATCAGGTCTTCATTCTCTCCTACTACTACACAGCATTTGCATATGTAATTGCATTGAATGTTACAGGCCCAGACAAATAGTGTAATACATAAAAAAAATAGTATAGATAAACAAATCTGGCAAGTGTTTTCATGAAGTAGAAGTAATAGAAATATTGCGAAGTAAAGTAAGTAAGAAAGATAAAGTTTGGTTAACTAATGTTGTATAATTTACATAAAATTGTAGTGCTGAAATCACGTTTATGAAATTTCAGAATTGTGGCTTTGGTTTTAGATTCTTTAAGGGTGTATGATTTAACATTATATTAATAATTACTAAATAAATCAATAATTATATTCTTTATAAAAGTATCATTGAGGCAGGCACAATGGGCGAGGCTTGTTGTGACCACGACAATAGATTTTTGAGTATGCCTGTACAGGTGTAGATGTTGTATTAAAGTAAATATAACAACCCAAGACCTCCTTGTGATATGTTAAACTATGATAGTAATGTTTAATCAAGTCCCGTCATATGTTAAACTATGATAGTAATGTTTAATCAAGTATAAATATAGAATCAGAAACAATAAATGATAAGGCTACTTAAGCAAGTTATATTACACTATTTTTTTGCAGAGCAATACGAGATGGAGTTATGAATAATGAACAACGTAGTATATGATTGTTATCTTAGTCAAATAAGCATTTATGTTTTGTAATCAGTATTGTGATGCATATGCAAAAATAATTCTTTCTACCAATGCAAGTGTTGATTTCAGTAGAAAGTTACATAGTGTGCTTAAATTGAATTAGAGCTGCAACCAGAGAAAGAAATATTAATATGTATTTTGGTAGAATTCTCCTTGTTGTATCATCATTTTTTAAGATGGTGATCTCTAACTGAAGGCTTCATTCAAAATTTTTCTTTGGAATGATAGTGTAGTAGTTTCCTATTCTATGTGCCACAGTAAAATATAGTGTGATGGCAAGTAGTCCTATGTAAGGATAAATAAATGACACACTATTGCCTAATAACACATTGATATGGGGGCTCGGTAGATATTTATTTTTCATTTATTGCCTTTATATTTTTATCAGGGCTTCCAACCGGAATTGAACTGGAATAAAATATAAATTTTGCCGGACCAGAAATTCGAAACTGAACTGGGAAAACTATTTACTTTGATTCAATGCATGTTCAAACATGCATGTTAACATCATATTTTCTACTTCAGTTGTCGTTTTATTTTTATATGCGAGATCTTATAGTGCATCATCTAATCAGCAATTCATCTTATGCGAAAGAGAATTTGGTTTAATTTATGCCTTAATATGTGACCTTCATCTTCCTTATGCAGAATTAAATGTTTGGATTTTTGGTTTGTACGGATATCTTGATTTATGGATAACATAAATATTCTTTTTATTTATTTCATTTGTCTGCTATGATTTGCAACAATATAAGCTACACAGATACTATATATTTTTCAGATAGTAAAAGTGGTCTTCAGTGCAAGAGTAGCACTATGTTTTACTGCCAGCTATAAAAGAGAATTTAAATGAATATAAAAAGGTCTAATACAGCGTTTTTCTAAGAAACCCCAAAATCAGAACATTCTTAATATTGAAGAGAGTTGATAGTGTGATATGAATACCTTGACCATTCTTAATATTAAAGAGAGTTAATAGTGTGATATGAATAACGACCAGTGGAACCATAGTTAAGAAATAAAGTACACTGAAATGGTATAATCCTATTTCAACAAGATTAGGTCCTTTGTTGACAAATAGGCATCTCAGTCTAAGCACCAGGTTGAGAATAGTGAGATACTTTGTATTTTCAGTGCTTTGAACACCAATAGAAAGAAGAATACCAGTTGAAGAACTTCATGTACGAAAAATTTAAGAGAGTGGTTTGAAAATAGCATATCTTAGTTTCGGGTGGCAGTCAATAGAGTGAAGATTACCCTAATGATAACCCTAATAGAAAATAATATTTATATACCAGAAACTTAAAATTGAAATCGAACTGATATATCTTTTATAAAATTTAAAATCGATAAATCTTTTACGAAATCAAACCAAAATGAGGAAATATACTTATGCAGTGGTTTGAAATGGATTCCAGGTGATGCAACATACAATAAGTACTGCAGGGTACTGAATAAATAAGTAAAGATTCTTTAAAAACCATTAAAATAAATAACAATTTTTGGTAATCTCTACAGAGTTGTTAGAATAATATAATTTGGTTTCTTGACAGCATAATCTTTGTAGCATATATACATATCTCAAATCAGAAATAATTTATGATAGACCAGATGTGCTCGCTAACCTATATAAGAATTACTCTGTTTTGAGAACATTTTCCATTCGAGATACTGATCACTTGAGAAGTTGTCAGGAATCACTCGCTATGAAAATTTCTTGTCGTGTGCTTGGAGAATGGCTTCAAGTTCCGAGTGTAGATGGTGGGTACACTGCGCTTGGCAAAACACTTATTTTCTTCCACTATATCGTTTATACAACATTATTATTTAGTCCTAATAATTTCAATATGCTAGTACTTAGAAGAATTTCAATATTGGATAATTGGAATTTGTTTATGCATATCATTGGAACCTTTCGAAACAGACTTAGAAAGTAATTTACATTTTGACAAATAGTTTAGGAAGGAATTGCACTTGCATTTTAACATGTATATACAAGATTACATTCTATTTTTATATTCAATCTCAATGAAATCATCATAGAATTTCTATGACATGTTTTTCTTGAGACTTTCTTTAAGAATTGTGTTAGATATCTCACTATAAGTATACATGTCCAATTTACATAAATTACATTTTAAATATACAGTATAACAATATATGCCATCATATCACTTTCGGAGGGATGGACAAAGAGGATCAAGCGCCACACTCCTTTATCCTGGCATACATCTCATGCTTAATCTATCTTCACACAGATGTAATCATCATGCATACTCTGCAATTATTACTGCTATGAACAAGGTCATCGATAAAAATTGGGTTGATCTAATAAAGCCATGATTTTTTTAGGCCCCGTACCTTCTACATTCACATTGTAAATCTTCTATACTAGCATCCCAGTTCGCAATTCCACATCACAACACATTTCAAACATACAAAATAATCAGGTTTTTAGAAATACATAATTGGGTCCCTCGGCCTTGTGCCTTCTACATTTGCATTGTAAATTTTTATATATGAAGATGGATAAATATAATTAATTAGTTAAAAATTACATGTATTAAATTATAGCATTTTCTGTTATATTGGAAGCTTACAAGTGACATCAAAACTGCTTCATGCATGAACTTCCAAAATTTTAAGATAACGATTAACGCATCACCTTTATTACTTGTTTTTATATTTGAAACGTGAAGGTCAATTTTATAATTTTTAAAAATAAAATTCGCTACCAATGGATTGTTTTATTTTTAACTATTACGTAATAATTTTAGTGGTTTAGTTGTTGTTTAGATAAAACCAATGGAGGTGTAATTTTAGCATAGTTACAATGTATAGTATTTTAAACTTATAAAATTAAAACATTGTATTTATGTTAAAATGATACAGTCTAATAATCAGAAAAGAAACTTGTAGAGAATATCATTGAACACCTTTTACAATTATACCCACATTTATTTATTGTGGACAAAACCAACAATAACTTATCGTTGAATACTCTAAAAAAATGTGCAATGTTTAGATCAGTAACATTGTACCTAAAAATAACAATGCGATCAACAAATTAAAGTAAGGTAAAGTGCGACATGAAAAGCAGTGTATGTTTTATGATCTAAAAACTCTCTGTAACACATTTTTGTGTACTTTGATTGAATGATTAATACATGAAACATTATGAATTATTATCAAGTAAAAATGGATCTGGATGAACATAAAAAAGATGTAAGACAGAAATCAACAGTTTTTTCAGAGTTTGTGCAACTTTTAGAAGAATTCCATGGGAACTAAAGTTATGACATTGTTAATTTCAGGTGTCGATATGATAAAGGTGGAATTGACTATAGTAACATTGTAACCTAATCAATTATATTTATCTATTTCAAGAGAGAAACCTTCACTTGCCTTATTCACTATTTCCATAGTAGCACTTAAATCTGATTTCATCCATAAATCTAATTGGTGGATGTCCTCAGAGTCCATAATTGCCCATTGATCTCCATTCTAACACTCAACGAGTTGATTTCATATATCATCTGACATTTACACTTCAACCAAGCAAACCATTCAAATACATAATCTATTAAAGTTTATTTATTTATTTTATTTAACAGTACAATATACCAAATATAAAAATAATTGAAAGAAAATTAAAATATACATAGACTGGCATAACAAAATCAAAAAAGTATAAAACAACGACAAGAAA
This sequence comes from Silvatares holzenthali, assembly GCA_026537445.1. Lineage (NCBI taxonomy): Eukaryota > Metazoa > Arthropoda > Insecta > Trichoptera > Pisuliidae > Silvatares > Silvatares holzenthali. The sequence goes on from JAPMAF010001606.1 coordinate 5,066, forward strand.
AAAGAAATGATAAATAATAGTTAATATAAAAAAAGCAAATACATATTTGTTTATTTATCCAATTATTTCTCATTAACTACGTAGGTACATGAAAAGCTAAATAACTACTTAAATTGATCACATTCTTTAAGGGAAATGATGTATCTGTACTTTAAAAATATGGAAATATCTAATATTCCCTAACAAATTTTATTGTTACTTAATAAAAAGCGTTCTTACTTCAGATAAAAACACTATACGTTGGCTGGGTAACGAAGCGATCAAGAAATATCAAAAGCTTCACGACATTTCACCATCTTCTTCTAAAAATAAAGATAATGGCTTTACAAATTTAATAGTGGAAGAAATTCGAAAGACAAGGGGAGGAGTGATATTAGATCCTGATGATATAATCAAGCAAGTCTTAGATGACAATGAGTTTGTACATATTGGTAATAAGTTTGACTCATTAATATTAGATGTTACTTAACTCACAATTTCATTAAATATCTCAAACTGATCCTGGATTAATTAATTTCAGTTTTGACTTCAGACAAGGAGAAGAATATTAAAATGATTCCTGATGAATTGAAGCATGTTTTGGAACCAATGTATCCTTTTATATTCGTGATTAAAATGCTCTTCTCTCTGCATATACTCATACATTTAATAATATGAAAATAGCTGTTTGTTTATATATGGCAGATATATTTTTGAATATAATTAATGACAATGAGACTTCTAAGTAGCATAATAAGATAATTTTATTATATTAGTTAGCAATCGGTATTGAAATTCATTCTGTGTTGAGATTTAAAAATGTTGAAATTCACCGGCTTCACAATTTTCATATAGTGACAATCAATTCGTTGCAAAATTATTATAAGTGTTTTAAATTTTAAATTATTTTATTACTTAGATGAAGGAAGGAACCCCATAAAGAATAAAATATCCCAGTCTTTCCCAATTGAAGGTTGAAGTAAGATGGCCTCCCACCTTATTAATTAATTTATTTATTTTCCCTAATTTATCAAGAAAAATCAGGATAAAATGATCTTGCTCATATAACACAATAGGTGTTGGGTGTACATAAATCATAGTGGAGAGAATTACGGGCAAAGCCTACTATGGTTGATATACTGTACAGTAGAAAGACAATCTTGCTTATATGTCTTGTTATATATGGATGTGTGGAAATATTAGATTGAAGAAAATTTCAGTATTCAGTCAAGGTGTAGCTAGGGCTGTCCTGTTTATGATGATGATGATGATGATATAGTTAGCAATCAATCTAATCTAAAATCGATTTTAGAGACTTCCGTGATCATGACTTGTGAATAAGTCGAAACTAGTAAGAATTAATTATATAAAAAATATATATTGTGTAGTTAAAACTAAGATAAAAATAAAAATATACGGAATTTTAAAATGAACTGCAAAGAATCCGAAGATACATTGAAATAATTTATCTCTGTGTCTAAAATCGATTTTAGAGACTTATGTGATCATGACTTGTAGTCAAGTCGTAGTTAGTAAGAATTAATTGTATAAAAATATATATTGTACGGTTAAAGACTAAGATAAAAAAAAGTATATTTACTGTAAAAATAATCTGTAATATTTCCTTAATGATTACTTTTGTATAGTCCTGAAGCTTTTCAGCCAGCGAGTGAGGTAAACATACAACAATATACGAACAGTTGAAATGCACCTCTTTGGCTGAATTGCTTTACTTACTCCTGTATTTTGTATTAGGTACTATACTTAGATGGAAATTCTTTGACAACGGATGATCTTAGGCAGTTGGGAAGGGGAAGATATAAAATAAAACTAACGAAAGAAGCTGAACAAAACGTCATAAAATCTCGTAATTTGATTGAAAAAATTTTGAAGGAGAAAAAAGGTATAACATTTTTCCTAATTTATTAATATTTCAGGTAAATTACAGCTTATGATTTGTGTACTTTTTTGTTGGAAATCAAATATTTTTTCTACCATAATAACGTTTTTGTAATCTTTTGTCGCTACAATCAAAACACACCCATTTTCTTTACATTTCATCACCGTGACATACTAGTATATGCGATTAGTATCGCGAAACTGTTGTGTAATTATTTATTTAATATATGAATTTTCTGTGTAGACATGTTTTGTATTTTAACTCTTTCAAATTTTGCATACTTATAATTAGCTACCGAAATGTTTATGGCGTAGAACACATACACTATTTAATTTTTTGTAAGATAACATTTTTATGGAAATGTTTCTAAGATGGTATATCGATGTTTTAATTTTTTAAGTTGTATATGGTATCACTACTGGATTTGGAAACTTTGCCAGGACAACAATCGAAATGGATAAACTGGAAGAACTTCAGTATAACTTGATTCGTTCTCACGCCGCAGGAGTAGGAAACCCCATTTCACCCGAGAGAACAAGGATGCTTCTAGCTCTAAGAATCAATGTTCTTGCTAAAGGTTACAGCGGGATATCTCTTAAAACGTTGATGTGTCTTGTGAACGCATTCAATCGTGAGTTAAACAATGCACCAGAGAGAATTTATTAATATAAGTGTTAAATGGATGCTATTTTGAGTTATTTTAATATTTCAGACAACTGTTTATCTTGGGTACCGGAGCAAGGATCTGTGGGTGCCAGTGGAGATTTGGCTCCGCTATCTCATCTTGCTTTGGGGATAATTGGCGAAGGTAGAATGTGGAGTCCTTCCACGGGATGGGGCGACGCTGACAAAGTAAGTATTGAGAGAGGAATCAGGGAAGCGAAAAAAGAAAATACCTATAATTGGATAAATCAAGCATTGCTCAATAACGGTGAGGCGCTGCGAACATAATAGGTAAAAACAAACGTGAGGTAGATTATATGCATCTAGATGCTACCGAGTGCATCGCATGGAAGGATGACCACCTGGAAGTTTCTAGAAGCTACCTCAGAAAATACGATATTGTCACTATAACAATCGATTCTAGAATTGTCCATATACGAACCATATACATAGCATTATGCAATGCAATATGTTTGAGTTAAGTTGACGAACTCCTACCTAAGATAACTGTCTCTCGGACGATTAGCCATCTGATTCGCACGACGTTTATTCGGGAACCGTTCCCTCGACACGCGTAATCTCTTTGCGCGACACATTTGTTATCACTATACATTATCATCCACTACACGGTGAATTTCGAGAATATAGAACATTGTAAATTACGTTTACTCTTACGACCGGTAGGACTAGATCCTATAATGAAACTATTTAGCTGTGCAGCTTATAGACCGCTAATTTATTTTTACTTTAAAAGCAGACTGAAAAATACTGTCTCAGTTATTGCCATTACATTGCAGTTTACTGTTTCTGGTCTAATATGCTTTTCATTTCCAGACATATTTTCCTTCTCCAGTTCATTTGAACTATAATTGTCATGTAATATTTCCTTTAACTTTTTCTAAGTGTTCACTCATGAATGTTTTCCTTTCACAAGATAACGAACTCACTATTGTACCTATATTTCTCTGTCATTTCTGATACATATACGTCAAATAGGAATATAGTCAGGTGGTTTGACAAGATTGTTGAATAAAGCAAATTATAAACGCATGTTAAATATAAAAGAAGTAAGGAATACAACTAAATTAATTGTCATTTGTTGATATGAGCTAAGATTATCAAGAATTTGGACTCTCACTGGAGATAAAGTGCTAAACATAAAAAATGTGGAGATCTGCAGCGGGTAGAAATAGTTTCAGGACTGTTATTGTATTAATCGTTTATTTTCTACAGGTATTACAAGCGAATAATTTAAAGCCAATGACTTTATATGCGAAAGAAGGAATAGCCCTCATAAATGGTACTCAACTTATTACGAGTCTTGGTGCAGAAGCTGTTGAACGTGCTTCTAGTATCGCTAGACAGGTAAACATTGCTTCATAGCTATTTAAATCTATTAATGACCGTTCTCTTCTTGTTAACATCTGTCTGTGATAGGAGACCATTTTAAATACGCAAGTCGAAAGCTCAAAACAGTTTTTTTATCGTATTTTAATGGCCAGCTTAATAAGAAGACATTTATTGGAGAATATATTTGGGTAATGTTTAAACAATACACGAGATATAGGTGGCAAACATGCCACCTCTGACATCTAAAGTTTTGTATGTTTGTAAAAATTGTTTTCAAAATTGTTGATTTGTTTAAAAATGCATAAATAGTTAATGATTTCAAGAAATGTGAGACATTCGTTCAATATTTTGAGTTTAGCCAATTGGTGTTAAGATTTTGGATAAAACACTTTTCCAATTGTCAATATTCCGGTATAGAAAAGTCGATAGGTAAAATCATTATTGAACTAGTGAAACATGACTGAGATATAAAAAAATATTCAATTTTTTATGTACGACATACATGTATTTCATAGGTTCGCCATCATTTACCTAAACGAATTCAATAAAAAAATGATTTATAATACGTTATTTAATCATTGTGGTTGAACTACTCAATAACCCCTAAATACGATCAACTTCAATACGTGACGTAATTGTAATATTAAAAGACTTTGTTTTTACTTATGGAATGGTAATTAAACTAAACAAACAACTCTCTCACAGCACGTAGCTCACATTAAGAATTACAATAGGTCTAACAAAAAAGTATGTTATTAATAATATCTTGGAATGAGGAATAAGGTCTAATTTAGTCCAAGATTATCTTAGCTGTTACACATGGGAAAATCTTTTCCTTTCAGGCTGATGTTGTGGCAGCCATGACGCTGGAAGTGCTAAAAGGCACATCCAGAGCATTTGATTCTGATGTACAAGCTATTCGACCACACAAAGGGCAGATACTAGTAGCTAAGAGACTTCGAGCTCTTCTTCACTCCGATACATATCCGTCTCAAATAGCACGTAAATATTTTCCCACGTCAAATATTATCGTAGGTTTTCATCACCAAACTAAGTTAAAAACGGTTGGGTTGTTATGTTATATTGTGACATTTTGTTTGTCAACCTTTCGTTTGTAGTGTTCTTCAAGGTGAGTCTGTATCAGTGTTGGGCAAAAAGTATTTAAATTGCTGATTACAAATTACAATTACTATCGTAATTTGTAATTTGATTACTTTGAACAGATTACTGGAGTAATCTATTACAACAAAAACGTACTGCAATTAATTTCGAAGTAATCTAATGAAAAGTTATCCTGATTACATTATTAATCCGATCAACTACCGACACGGGCAAGACATTCTGTCGTGATATCACCAGCAGCCGGCAGCAGTCTTAGTCGGCGGGCACTGGCCACGAGTAGCGAGGGTATCATAAAATATAAATTATAAAATAATATATTAAATTGTAATCGGATTACTTTGTAATCGAATTACTTTGTATCACAATTACAATATAATTAAATACATTGTAGTTAGATTACATCGTAATTGATTTACTTTGTATTTAAATTATTAATCTAATTACTTTCTAAAACAATCCAAAAGTCTTTGACTCGCGAATTTTCTCATGTGTTTATGAAAAAAAATAACATTCGATTTATTCTTCACAGAATCTCATCGTTTTTGCAACAGAGTTCAGGATGCCTACACTCTAAGGTGTTGTCCGCAGGTTCATGGCATTGTACACGACACGATAAACTTTGTATCGCAAGTCATCACAACGGAAATCAACAGTGGGACAGATAATCCGGCAAGCTCTATTGAT
>JAPMAF010001607.1:0-10762 GCA_026537445.1 Silvatares holzenthali
GCTTTTTATTTTTATAGTCAATGTCCGGAGGGTCTGTGTTTTTGCAACCGTCGTGTGACATTTTGGATAAAAAAAAAACAAAAAAAAAATGTAATTTCAGTGAACAAAAATGTATGATTAGGAAATTATCTATAATAATTAAACCAACGAATGGAAAAACGATACAAATATGAGAAAATGAAGAAAGATATGAAAACAAATAAGGAAAGTGAATAAATATTTGTTAAACTTCCAAAAAATCCTCAGTTAGCTTGAAAAAATTAACGCGAAAAATTATTTGAATCTGCTGACATTTCCACCATAGACAATCCTCCTTTGCCGATAGTTTTTTATATATATATAATGGCCTTCATCCACTAGGGATGTTTTCAGCCAATTGACAATTCAGATTGTCAGGTGGTTTATATTTTGATATATAACAAAAAAAATTGTGTGGAAATTGGGAAGATTGTGTGGAAGAATGTGTGGAAAGACTCTGATTGATAGGATAAGAAAAATATCAGAGAGGATTGCAACTCAAAAGTAACAATCATAAATAAAATGATTCGTTAAAATAGGTTACTCACTGCCGATATCATATTGTCTTTATTGATAATGTGTTTAAGATTAGAATTCAAGTGGTTATAATTTAGTCTTTCTAACATTTTTGGTGTAGCTGAGAAAATGTATATATTTATTTATTTACTTATTTATTTATTTAACAGTACATTGTATCAAATACAAGAAAAAAGAAATAATAAACAAGAAAAAGAAGTAATAATAAAGATAAAAGTAGTAATAATAAAGATAAAAAAGAAGTTACAATAAAGATAAAAGAAGTAATAATAAAGATGTGTAAATTGATTGGTAATTATTTATATGTATTAGAATAAATTTTAGATGTTATATAAGCGTTATATAATGGTTAATCTTTGTAATGCACACGGTTAACACCGAAAAATAAAAACGTTTGAGAATGTCTGGTTAGAATAACTCGCGACACGTAGAGGTGACGTATCCATAGACATTTTTGACAGCTGTCATACTAAGTTGTTTCAACCTCCGTTTGTGTTAAATTTACCCCGATGTTGTGCAATAACAAGCGTCATAATGACAAGACGTTCACTGAGCGAAGGATGTGAATGATGGGTTTCCTAAATGAGCCATCTATTTTGCCCATTCTTATCGCGTTATTCAATGTATTTCATTCGTTTATTATTGTAGTGTCAAAAAGTATTCAACAGTGAAAGTTAATTATATACATTAATAGAAAATTTCGGATTTAAAGAGTGTTCTAGAAAAAATACCGTTCAATTCTTGTCTGCCGAACTGTCGTTACGATGGAATCCCCTGTTCAATCTCCATCTTTCTCCGGAGCCGAAATTCCACCAGAAGAAGTGGCTAATGGAAAATCGACGGTTGTGGATTATTCTTCTATTCGGGGAAAGGTATTACAAGCATTTCATAATTTATTTTGTGTGTTCAGAAATTGAAAATATAAACTAAATATCAACTTTTTGCTACTAAGAAATATAGGACTAGTGTAGTCGATAGTAGCCTGAAATGTGCCATTACAGCTGTGATATGACCCTTCTCTTCCTAGCTTAACCCATTCACTACTGCTAAAAATGAAGCAATTTTCAACAATAAGAAAACTTTACGAAAAAATAAATGAAAACAAAGAATATTGTTTTTTATAAATCATTTGAATCTTTGTCTAGAATTATACTAGCATATATAAGGGCACGAGTCATCCTGTGTGCTTGGAGACTGGATGCAAAAACATGAATAGAGCTAATATATCATGATAAAGCCAACTTTATACAACCGCAGTACAAGCACAGGCTTGAGTATCTTTTTTAACATTTCCAACCAACAATACTATAGATTTTTATTGGCAATTATTGTGACTGATCATAGGGTGTATGGGGGGGGGGGGCACATGTAACATGGGAATACTATTGTGTAAGTATAGAATAAGTTAATGAAAGAGGCACTTCACAAGCATTGACACATTGATCACACAAATATTGTATATAAACACTTTCATCTGTTTCTCATAAGTTCTGCATAAATACTTTTGTTAGGTTTCAGGGAGTAAGCAACAGTTCTAATACATCCAACAGCAAGTTCTAATACATTTTTTATTTTTCTTTATGATATATTCCAGGATAAATATTTCCGACATCTCACACATAACATTATGAAATATATATTATATTATAATTGCACAACAAAGCTTCGATTACATAATTTTTTATCCTTGCCAGGAAGTTTTAGTTAGTCCTACAGAAGAACAGTTTGAACTTCTCCAGCAAAAGTTGAAGGAGCAAATAGAAGAGGGCCATGGAGAAATCTTTTATGAATTAGGCTTTGGCGAAGGTAAACTTTGTATAAAATCATATTTATTTTATTATCGTGCATTAAAAAACATTACCCAATTTTTATTAAAAACATTGCGCAACATTACCAATTCTTTCGTTTTATTAGGTGATAGTAAGAGTGGACTCTGCGAAGAAGACTACAATGCTTCTTTAGCGACATTACAATCACTTGCAGCAGCAATAGGAGCCTCTTGTGTAGAACTGAAAAAGCGAAATAGCTCTCAGCCACAGCCAACTGTAACTGGACAATATCTAATAAGGAAAAAAATAGACGACTCCGATTTTATGGAAATTAGGTAATTTATAAGTTATCCACATATTTAAACTTATCTGATTATTGTTGTATTTATGAATTGTAGCACAATACAATTAGATTTATTTAGATATTTTTATTGAATGACAAAACGATAAAATTATGATGTAACAAACAATGTGATTTTCATATCTACATAAAATGCATCTTGTATCTAGAATTACACAAGAGGTGTTGTGATTTTTAAAGCAATTAATGGAAAATTTTAGATCAATTGTCAAAATCTGAATTGATAATTTTTAAATGTAATGTGTATTTTATAGAATCTTTGATGTTTTCAAATGTACCTAAAGTTTTCAGTGTTATTATCTGAATATTTTTTTGTTCCTTGTAACATGAGCTACGTTAGCCAAGTGTATTGCACATCTGATACATTGTTAGTATTTTATTCTGTATATATACATATTGTACGACGGAACACCACTGTATCTCAAGTTGTGTATTCCTCATATTTTGAATTGGCAACCCACTCTCATTTCGGGTTCATCAACGACTAAGGATGGGTGATGAAGATTAAAAGTGAATACAGAACGAACTTCGCTGAGAGGGCATTCTCAGTGGCAGGGTCGAAGAAGTGAAATGCTATCCCAGCGTTAATGCAAAACAGTCCATCTGAGATGATTTTTTAATTTATTTTTAAACAAATCTATGAAATCGTCCCCTAAGTGTAAAAAAATGCAAGGCTATTTTCTCACGATAACAGTGCAATATAAATTATCCATATAAATCATACATTATTGGTATATTTCTACAACTTCTGAATGTTTTCACTATAATCATTTTTCGATTAAAAATTAGTACATAGGAAATAATATTAAACTAACAACGGTACAGTTTATAAAATTAGACATTTTTCAAACTATCAGTTTAAATACTGGATTTTTTCCTTTAGGATATTTTTTTACTAATATCCCTATAATTATCCTCCTAATAACAATATCAGCATCAAAAGTGATAGAGCTTTGCTAGACAATTCCGTGTCGAGACTAGGAAGTAAATTGACCATGAGTTGCATTTAATATTTCTATGTTTCCTGTTTTTTATGCTTATTCAGATTGTTGCGGTTCATTCAAAATAGTACATTATTTTGATTACATGATAGCAAATAAGCAAGTATCATACTACTACTATTCATCTGCATAATTTAAAATTGTTCAAATTAAATGATTAAATTCATTGATTAAGTTCTATTGTCATTTTTTAGAGTTGCAGTAGTTGGTAATGTTGATGCTGGTAAATCCACATTACTCGGTGTTCTCACTCATGGTGAACTGGATAATGGTAGAGGATATGCAAGGCAAAGGTTATTCAGGCATAAACACGAGCTGGAAAGTGGGCGTACAAGTTCTGTAGGAAATGATATTTTAGGATTTGATAGTCAAGGTATGATATGATTATTAAGAATAGCAATTTTTATTAGTTGTTTCTATGCAAATAATCATTTTGGCAAATTGAAGAACAATTGTCGCATATAAGAGAAAAAATCACTAAATTTATATAACTTATAAATAAAATATTATATTGGGTCTACAAATATAGCTGCAAACTAGTGTTATTTATGAAAAATTAAACATCATAAGATGTTTAAAAATATCACTTCTCTGAGAAGGGTTTATTTGGGATTTTTTTAAATACAGCCACGACTTCTCTAGTACTGGTGAGCTTAAGGCGGTGATGATTATGTTACAAAAATATATTGTATGTTTTTTCTTGCCCAGGTAATGTTGTAAATAAACCTTCTCATGGAACATTGGATTGGGTGAATGTGTGCACCAAATCTTCTAAAGTCATAACTTTTATTGATCTTGCCGGACATGAGAGATATTTGAAAACTACAGTATTTGGTATGACCGGGCACGCTCCTGATTTTGGAATGTTAATGGTAATATTTTGGTTTTGTCAAAACAATTGCCACTTCTATAGTCATAATGATGTACTTTAAAATGTATCTTGTTGTCTTCCAGATTGGAGCCAATGCTGGTATTGTTGGTATGACAAAAGAGCATCTCGGATTAGCACTAGCGCTGTCTGTTCCAGTATTTGTGGTTGTTACTAAAATCGATATGTGTCCGCCTAATATCCTCGCTGTAAGTGAAAAAAATATTTTGATTGACTCTACAAATCTAAAATATTTATTAAAATTTGAATAATAATTTCTATTGGTGAACATTTTATGTATTGATGCTTATTGCAGGAAAATTTAAAATTATTGGTACGGTTACTCAAATCACATGGTTGTCGCAAAGTACCAGTCATGGTAAAATCTAGTGATGATGTTATTCTTAGTGCTACAAACTTTGTATCTGAAAGGTATTTGCGATAATGTTAACATATGTTATCAGATAAGTGTTTTCATGTTTAAAATAAAAAACTAACTATACATTTTGTACATTTTCTAGACTCTGCCCAATATTCCAAGTGTCCAATATGAGTGGTGAAAATCTAGATCTGCTTACCATGTTTCTAAATTTGTTGAACACACGAATGCCATCACGAGATCAAGAGCCAGCTGAATTTCAAATTGACGATACTTATTCTGTTCCTGTAAGCATAATTTGAATACTATAATTTTATAGTTTTGTTGATATTAAGTTTTACTTTAACAAGCCTCTTAATTTCAGGGTGTTGGTACTGTTGTATCAGGTACAACGTTACAAGGAACAATTAAGTTAAATGATACCTTGCTACTTGGTCCTGATCCACTTGGTCATTTTATACCGATAGCAGTCAAAAGTATCCATCGAAAGAGAATGAATGTGAGGGAAGTTAGAGGAGGGCAAACTGCCAGTTTTGCATTGAAAAAGGTTTTTGATTGACATTTAAATATAATATTTTTCTAAATTCTTGACAACTTTCATAATTATAGTTTTATGTATATTAATTTGAAGTTAAAAAGATATTTTATGTATATTAATTTGAAGTGATTTTCTACTGATATTTTCAAATTTTTTTACAATTATCATTTTTACTTAATGGATAAACTTTTTAACCTGGGCGATGCTAGTGTATTAGCATATTATCTATTATATGATACACCGTGGTATAGCCACAAATTAATAGGGGTATTTGGCATGTTTTTGTTGCGTTCTGTTTTAGATTAAAAGGTCTCAAATACGGAAAGGAATGGTAATGGTTTCACCATCTTTGAATCCACAAGCCACATGGCAATTTGAAGGGGAAATTTTGGTTTTACATCATCCTACCACAATACTGTCTAGTTATCAAGCAATGGGTATGCAAATTATTAATAATATATCAACGTGTTTATAGTATGCAGTTCTAATACCAACAAGTTATTAGAAGCATTTAATCAAAATATTTTCATTAACATTGACATATTGCAATATATAAACTAATAATAATGCTATAGAGAATATTTTATGTTATAAATGTTTTCTAATTATAGTGCATTGTGGAAGTATTAGACAAACAGCTTCGATTCTTGGGATGTCTCAAGAATTTTTGCGCACTGGTGACAAAGCAATTGTGAAATTCCGGTTTATCAAACATCCAGAATATATAAAAACAGGACAACGAATGGTCTATATTTTCTCATAATAAATATTTTGAAGGTTCAAATTTTTATGGCTTTTTTGTAACTAAATAATTGCATATATTTCAGTTATTCCGCGAAGGCCGAACAAAAGCCGTCGGTAATGTTCTAAGATTACTTCAATCAGGAAATATTCAAATTCCACCGAAAATGAAAACCAATAAAGTGCATGGTAGAGGACAGCAAGGAAATAACAATGCCTCTAATACAACACCGAGGGATCCAACAATACCCATAAAAAGTAATAATACTCCTTCGGTAAGTACTATATTTAACCCCCTAATGTATGAATATTTCTTCTTTAGCAAAATCTTGTGTATGATTATCTTGTACTGTAAACCCAAGGATCTTTTCCTGGAATCAGTGGTGCATTAATTAGCTAGCACATCATAGAACGTCTAGTAATACGCACCACTGATCCGGAAAATGAATTAACTGTCACTTGAACAGAGCTTTACTTTATAATACTTCATTGCACATAGTAAATATGCACATAGTAAATATAATCACTCACTTGTGTGTGAAGTATTAAAGAATAATTTGTGTTGTAAATATCATTAGTTTAAAGTCTACCTTGTATATGTGTATTAGAGGGTTAATTTTGTTTAAATATTCACAATGTCCAAATGGTATCAATGAATGTACTTTATTTTAGCAACCGAATGATGTAACAAATTCGGAGTCCGCGTTCGAAATTCAAAATGATAAAAGAAAAGATAATTCTCAACATAGGACAACTGGAAGGCGGTCCAGAGGCAAAAAAGCAGACCAGCTGAACACAAAGCCGCTTACAGAAACACCAAAAACATCTACGGACCTTAATATTAGCTCTGCTGACCAACAGACAATTAAATTATCGGTTTAATCCACTATCTATTTATATCGGCCACAGGTTTTTTTTTAAAAAAATCATTGTGTAGTACTTACTGTATTCATATGTAACAAGAGAATATCATCCTAAGGTCAAATATTGTCTTAGGCTTTCACTACCAAATAATTCAAAGATTTTAGGTTATTATGTCATGTCGAGACGTTTTTTTTGTCAACATTTCACTCAGGCAGACTTGTCCTCAAGGAGGACACTGCAATGTGATCCGAAATGATGGCAAACAAAATATCACAATATGACATAATAATCCAAAAATCTTCGACTTGTTGATCATCCTAAGGTCATCGAACCATTTTCTATTTATTGTCGAAGAGTATAATTTTGAAAAATGTCAAAAAATCTAAATATTAGTATTATGTTTACAAGCTGTATTTAAAAAAATATGTATGTTAGTAAAAATTTAAATAGAAAAAATATTACCTTTTCTATAAATTTACTCAATAAATATTCCATTGAGTAATGTACAAATTTGAATGTGAATTTGTGTTTTTTTTAATCATCAGTAGCAGTTATAGGTTTACAAATACATATCTATTTTAACTCAAGATCTCATCTGTTTTGCGATTTATATCATGGATGTGATGTTTCATTTTATCACTAGACTGTATGGAGTACAATCAAAACTATAACATGATATATTTAAAAAAAAAAACAAAATGTTAAGGTAATTTAAATCAAATCTATTTCTTTTTCATCATGAACCCGTGGTGGAGCAGTGTGAAAGTAGCAGTTTTTAGGAATTTAAAATTATTAATGTAGATAATTAAATAGCACTGTTTTTGTGAGGAAATTGCTGTAAATGATGAGTATTAATATTATATTTTAATATTTTTCTTTTCCACTAATCCGTCCGATGAATCAGCTTGTTCACTTAAATTATTCTTAAGAACTGTAGATGCACAATTATATTTTTTATAAAAATTGAAAAGGTAAAATGTTTATGTACCTTAATCTCATTAAATATTAACTTGTAACTCTATTAGGTTAACTTAATCGTAAAAAGTGATGTATAACAAGGGTATGTAATCTCCGTGGTTGTTTAACCTATATATGGATAATTGTATAAAGAAGTTGATGGAATTGAATGTAGGTGTGGAAATAAAAGGAAGGAAAGTATGTTGTTATACAAGGATAATGAGAGTGATTTACAAACTTTAATTATCAAAGTGTACAAGGTTAAGAATGGAGATGGAATAACTGAGTGCAAAGTAAAAACTGAGAATGATATATAGCAATTTGAGGCATTAAACACAGTATTGGTGCCAAGTGAAGCTTGGACAGACGGAAGAAGAACGAAAGTAGATTAAATGCTGTAGAGAAAAGATCTCTCTAAAGAATGTGTTGTAAAATAAGGTTTAAGGAATCCATATATAAGGAAAGAATGTGAAGTGAGTGGGTGTGCGATTGACAAAATTAGGAAAATGGTTGTCATTTATAGTGAATGTACATTGAGAGGTTAGTACAAAAAAATTACTATGTGAATATAGATGGCATGATCATCTAAGAAAATTGAGGCATGGCCCCAGGTTAATTAAATATTGATGGATGACTCTGTCATGTATGTCAGAGTAGAGTACTATGGTACTCGGTCCTCTGCCTATCCCTTCGGAAATGGCATGATAGTGTATTGTAAAAACTTTTCAAACATACAATTCGAATTGGTTGTAGAGAATCTTTCATGTGTTGTAAAAAATTTCCTTTTAAATATTTAAAATTCATACCATAAGATAGTTCTAGTGATTTTATTTTTTAACATGTTTCTTTTTCAATTATAATTAGTAGCTAAAAATTGCCACTGTATGCATAATTATATTGAATTCATTTAATTAATTGTAACTCCTGCGATATCAAATATTTTCTATAGGCATGTAACATGCTAAAGTCTATTCTTTTTACATTTAAATGAAAAGAAGAAAAATAATAACAGTATATTAATATTTCTTTACGGTAATTTCACATAAGTATAGTTATTACAAAAAAAAATATTTATTTTATTACCATTAAATGGAAATATATAAAAAAAATCAAATTATTTTAAATTTACTGTGTATCTTTTTCACTGTTGATAACATAAATTCACAATCATGTTATTTATTTACGATGAGCGTTTTAATTGAATTGTTCAATCAATATCTCAGTTGGCTTTTTGTTTTCTTGGCAAGAAATTAACTATATTTTTAATTAATATTTATTAACATAAATATTTGCGTTTTCTTTGAAATATTTATTTTCCTTATGTTTAAACATTCACAATAAATGTTATTCAAATGAAAAATTACAGACATTGATTAATTTTTTTTTATTTAAAAATGTAAAATTGTTATATAATACATTAAAAAAAATCAACATAATTACAATTGGAGATCATATTATTTTAATTTTTGAACTGTCTTATACCAAGACATAAATATATTAACTGTCTTATATTGGTGTTTAAAGTGTGAAATTGTGAGTGATAAAATATATAAATTTATTTAAATATTTCCAATTATGTATAAGCAACGATAAATGTAAATGCCGTTACCACTGTGACCCTTATTATAAATGTTTGGTATTTTATTTTTGAAATAAAATTATGAATAAATGAATGCATTTTAATTTTATATATTCTTAGAATATCTCATGCCAATATTAAACATACGAAATACTCTCAGCAGTAAATAATTTACACTAAGCTCATCATGCTCAGATGAACTAAACAAAGTCGCCATTCTGTCACGTATAAATAAAGTGCATTACTACAATAGAGCTTTTGTAGAATGTGCTGCCATCTTCCATTAGAAATACCTCGAGCATGACTGAATTTCGATGGCTTCTGAAGACACATTATATATGTTTATATGGAGAATGTCTTTGTCGATATCTAATACCAACTAGTATCTATAAAATACTAGTTGGTATTAGACATCGGCAATACTCTGTAAATATTTTCCATTTTGCACAAATAATAACTTTCATTTTATGTACTAATGCTAGCTTACTATATTTATTCATGCACCATTGTGGTGTATGTCTATGAAATGGAGCTATATATGTACATAATTATTCTTAATGTTGTAAATATAATGAGACTTCTCTAGCTGATAACTATCTTATGATATATAACTGATTTTTTCATGGCTCACTTTTAGATCTATTGTCACTTTCTTTATATCGCTCCTATTACTATTCTCAGGGTATATTTATATTGTAGCTTCGATTTACAATAAGAGAAGCATAAATGAGAACTACTTTAGGTACATTAGTACCAATATTAATTGGACCAATGGGATTTACTGCGTTGCTCCAATATGAACATTAGTAATCATGCAGAGGTTGGTTACATACTATAAATATTTATCCGCACAATGCATACATCAATGGAATTAGTATGTGTTAAACAACAAACAATTTTGCTAGTAATGTTACACACATACACAGAAGGTAAATTTTAGACGAGACCCGTGGGAAATCCTATTGACCAATCAGAGTAGTCATTTGTCACTATTCCCTACCCTTTGTTTTGGGTGTGAGTGATGCATAGCACGGCTACATTGTATTTTGCACCCTATAGTTGTTACGCACAACAGAGACTATAGGTTTGAGTGATGCGTTCAGTCATCATGTCTGCAAGGTTCATGATGCGCCTTATATTTATTTATTTA
>JAPMAF010001610.1:0-10759 GCA_026537445.1 Silvatares holzenthali
AAAAAAAATGTTATTTCGTATACAGTGCAATTTGATTATTGCTAGTGATATCTCTGATCGGTTGTTATTATGCCCAAGGTCTAAGATTTGACTTAATGTGACCGAATATTTTGCGTGGCCAGACCTGTGACATGGAACCAACTACCACCAATAATTAATTCAACAAATAACCTTGTTGAGTTTAGGAAGCATCTGAAAATCATCTTTTCGGAAAAGCGTTTTAATGAAGTGCCTTTAAGGTGACACTATTTTACTAAATGATGCTATATAAATAAACAGATATGATTTGATATATCAAAAGGAGTATATGTGCTACATAAATTAGGCATGTGATAATACTTAAGCAATTCAAGAGCAGTACAATTCACAAACAATCAAGAAAGCGATGCAGAATTGAACAAGTGTGTAGTGCAAATATGAGAGATCGTTGACATCATGCAATCTACATAAAACAAATTGTAGGTGATTGCTACATTTTTATGTGTGTATTATGGTGTTGAGACCTCAGCCTTAACGAGACCATCTGCAAGAGATCTCCCAGTAGAATATATGAAATGAATAGACCTCAGCGTTGTGGAATGATCTGCTGGTTTTTATTTAACTTTTTACCCAAGTTTGTACACATTTAAGTTTAGTCTTTTCTTACGCTTATCTTTTTAATTTCTTTTATTTCCTGCATAGTATCTTTGTACAGATTGAGCCTCTTTTGTCGGGTACTTTAGTCATTTGTGACCCACATTGTGTGTGCTTCACAATAGATAAGAGCTTAACTGCTGCACCTTTATATTGAAACATTGTTTCACTGTTAGCATTATACAGATACAGATATGCTCTATTGTTTTTTAACTAACAGAAAAACACTTGGTACAATAAAGGTTTACTTTACACACTGATATAAAAGCGTTAATATATATTTTTTGTATTCCCATCATAGTTATGTTTTTAAGCAGTTTGAACTGGTGTTCTTGAGTACACATGTCAACTTATACTGGGTGGTATAGAGAAATGGGAAAATTTGATAAAGAAAATCTTTGATGTGATGAGAGAACGTTTCCACTTATTCAAAACCAAAACGAGATAAGTTCTCTATGTTGGTTTCTCTCGTTCATTACTGTTATCTTTTTAATTATCCTTTCCTTCCTCTCCCTCCCATTCGGAAAATCGAGAAGAAACAAAACTACACTTTCCCTGCAGCTGCCCTTCTCCATGTGACATTTATTATTTATTATATTTGCAATAATAACAATATAGTACAATACAATCAGCAATGCAATACAGAATGGATGGAAAGATGTATAGGGGAGTAAGCAGATGTAATCTATGAAACACGGTTCCTCCAAAGTTTTAGGCTTTTCCGGTATCTTTCTTGTTTATTTATTTATTGGATGATTTATATAGCGCTGTTTCGTGATTACAAATCACCCCAAGAGCGCTTTACAATGTAAGTGCATTTATATCAAACTACATACAGTTATTTATACATGACCAAAAAACATTTTGTACAGATTGTTATCTTAGAACAGAATAATTATTACAATTTTTATTTTTTTTCTTTATTTTTATTCAAAAACAAAAATATAGTACCTAATTGAAAGTAATATTCACTTCACAAGTGTGAACCTGTGTTGTAGTTGACTTGTAGAACGAAAAAAAAAACAATGTAAACAAAAGAACAAAACAAATTAGATGAAATTGCGCACCCCAAACACTAAAAACAAAAAAAAATATATTTAAGACCAAGAAAACGGGAAAAGGAGAAGAAAGAAATGAAATGAAAAAAATAAACAAAATAGGAAAACAGCAAGAACAAAATTTATTTTTTAATAAAATAGTAATTATACAACTCAGAAAGGGAGGTATGTCAGTATCTTGTGCTATTTCTACACTAAGCTGTAATGCATGCTTGTATCGTAGAAATAGAAATAACATTATGTACGAGCTGAGATTCATATACCAGTTCCTATCTGTAAGTAGACAAATGCTGATATCCTCTCGGCGTACCTTTACTACTTGCCCACTTAAACTACTTACCCACTTAAATTCGCACTGTAGATCTGTTTTTACTATTCTTTCGTTCGACTTGTCCAAACCATCATAACCAAACGTGATTCTAAATGTTATTACGAGTATGTATGTAACCCAATGATGAAAACATGACACAGAGAGCGGGCACCAGAAGAGGAATGATTTTGTCTTCCGTATACTTTACATATGGATCTAAACATTCCCCATTGAATGCTTAGCGTGGCTTTTGATTTCTTCCGAGGTGATGCTGCTCAATGATACATAGATTATGAGATCTGAGGGCTGTGTACATTCTCTTATCACGTAAATAAATAAATAAATGTTGTTGGTACACCGTTAAAACTGTTGTGAAATTGAGAGGCAGTGAAGTATACATACATACATAACACTAGGGATAGGCAAAGATAATGGAATATCGTTTATCTCTGTCCTGACACACTATCCACGCTTCTTCCACGTTCATGCATTTCGTCATACACGCACAACGGTTGTTGTGGCTCCTAATATTGTTAAGAAGCTGAGAAACATGTTCCTGCCATGTTTTTCTAGGCATTCCACGCACTACTCTGCCGCCAATATTCGCACTATTTTTTTAAGTCTAAAAATTTGGATTGCAATGTTATATATACTATATAATACGCTGTTATATCACCACATTTCCTTTTTGCATCTAGAAATGAATCAAGTTTGCTTGTCAATATGCACGTCAGTTAAAATTAGTTGACTTGTTACCCAAACGAGAGAGCAGCTTGGAAAGAGCTCTCAAATTCAAGGCACCTAAAGTGCTGAAGGAGCAATCGATAAGGGTATCATTAAGATACTGGCTTCTTTGGAATATGACTTCTCTGGAAGATTACAATACACTATTCTATCTTGACATACATCTATTACCCCTTCCATGTTCATACATCTCCCCATGCATACTTTGCAATTATTACGACTACGAACCGAGCCATCGATTAGAATTTGGTTAATCTGTCTATACCATAATTTCCTTAGGCTGTCGTAATGCCATAATTTCCTCTGTTGCATACCTTCTATATTCGCATTGTAAATTTTTCCTACTAATCTCTCGGTACCCATTCGTTCAACATGCCTAAACCATCGTCACATGCATTTCGTCATACACGCACGACGGTTGTGGTTCTCCTAGCATTGTTAAGAAGCTGAGAAACATGTTCCTGCCAAGTTTTTCTAGAACTACCAAAATAGCAATCGATTCGATTTGGTTGATCTGATTTGTCATGATTTTCTTGATCTCTGTCATATACCTTCTACACTTGCATCGTAAATATATTTTTGCTGGTCTATGGGAGTAGGACAGCCGCATTAGAAGCCGATTAGTGCGAGTGAGACAGCTAACTCTTGTTACGTTTTGACCCGATCGGCACATTGCCTTGAATGTGTATAAATTCACAAACAATTTAAATATTATTAACAGATTAAGACATATGAATATAGGAAAAGAATGTGGAGCGGGTGCGAGTGTTCTTAACAAAATTAAAAAAGTGCTTTGAGATGGTTTGGAGATGAGATGTGGAGTGAATGGATACCGAGAGATCAATACAGAAAATAATCCTATGCAAATGTAGAAAGCACGGGATAAAGGGGCCGCCCATGAAAATTGTGGCGTGATCAGATCAATCAAATTTTTTTGATTTCCTTGGGTGGCCTAGCTGTCGCATACCTTCTACATTCGCATCGTAAATTTTCCGTACTAATCTGTCGGTATCCATTTGTTCAACATGCACAAACCGACTCAAGGAATTTTCCTTCATTTTATCAATAACGCTTGCACCGGCTGCACTCTCCTTAAATCTGATTTCCTTACTCTGTCATATACTGTTTTACCACACATTCTTTCTAGAGATTTCATCGCAACAACATTTATGATGGATTGTATTATAAGTTTCTGTTTTAAAAAGGTGGATTTTTTTTTCTCGATTGTATTTTTTTTTTTAATTATTTAATTATATATTGTTTTCTGTTTGCAGTCGGGAGCCAAGATCAACATTTCAGATGGCTCCTGTCCCGAGAGGATTGTGACTGTAACTGGGCCCACAAATGCAATATTCAAAGCGTTCACGCTCATCTGCAAGAAATTCGAGGAGGTGAGTCTAAAATTAATTCTTTGCGAGAATCTAGCCCGCGGGCTATTTCCTGGATTTGCTCGATCGCTCCCGTCAGTCACTATGTTGTCACGAAATGTCCGTATCGTCATGTCGGAAAGATTTTACCAAGATAAAGTCATCAAGATAATGATGCTTTTATAGAAAATGCATTCTCCAGAAAACGATTAGCTATTAAAGTTATATAAGTTTTTATAAACACTATTTATCATATTTTCGATGTTCTCAGTTGTTACTTTGTGATAGTTACAATTTTCCATTATGATTAAAAGAAAGAGTTTCACTTTGTAATTTATCACACATTATTTTAATCAAACCATTATCAAGCACCAACACTATTTATTAGCAACTATTTATTATGTTGCGACTAGTGTTTGGATATAAACTTTATTTTGTTTCTATTTTATTTTTTTGTCTATTGACTACGTCTATACATTTAATTAATTTATCCAATCGGTTTCGACTATCAGCTAATCATGATCACGTAAATCTTTAAAATAAATTTTAACCACAAAGTAACTGAAAAAAGGCAATTGAAGTTATTTATAAACACTTATGTTGTAACCAGTATTTGGATATAAACTTTATTTTGTTTCTATTTTATTTTCTTTGTCTATAACCACAATATGTTATTTAATTAATCCATCCAATTGGTTTAGACTATTAGCTAGTCATGATGACGGAAGTCTTTAAAATTAATTTTATTATTAATTATTGACGCAGATTTTTATCACCATTTTCGTGAGAAAATCACCTCAATGCATGCGCAACCACAAAATAACAGGAAAAGGGCATTAAAGTTGTAATAGTTTTTAAATACTATTATAATGCAACCAGTGTTTGAATATAAACTATATTTTGTTTGTCTATAACCTCAATATATTATTTAATTAATCCATCCCATCAGTTTCGACTATCAGCTAGTCATGATCACGGAAGTCTTTGAAATTAATTTTGACCACAAAATAACAGAAAAACTTTTTTTATTAATGTACAGATTATGTCCAAGTACAGTTTAACACAATATTTTTTTTTATTCCGTCGAGCACTTTTTTTCTATTTTTTGCTAGTACAATTGCCATGTCAGATAGCACTGTGCAGATACCAGTTAAATTCACTTTGGTTGACTAATTTAATTTTGATTATTTTTTGTAGGGTAGGAAGTGAAATTAATTATATTATATTTTTATCTTTACTTGAAATTAAGTATCACCCCTTATTAAAACTTTACAGAACTTTTTTGCCATTATAACTTGTGCACATCAGTAATAGATTTGCAAGATAATGACTTTTCTTTCAGTTAAATCCCCTATCTTTTCTTAGAGATATCGTTTTATTTATACACCTATTTCTTAGTTCAGAGTTTCGAAGCTTTGAAGTTTTGAATATTTTATCTCTTTGAGATGGCACACATTTATCATAAATAATCTCCCTCTAGATCTAAAAGTTAAAATTAATTCTCAGTAATAAAGAGATCCCTTTATGAACTGGGGATCAACAGAGTGATATTGAATATCAGAAAAATGATTTATTTTATCTTTGTGTGCAATCAATCAAATGTTATTTGGGTGATTACGGTGGAGAAATGAAGCTGGTTGGTGATGATGCACTTTCTGGTTGAGAAACATTTGGGACTGTTTAGGTGCTGTTGGGATGTTCTTTATTTTCCAAATACACAGTGTAGTTATGAAAGTGTATAGTGATATGTATGAGAGTGCTTGAGACACCACCAGCCGTCTGGGTCTGTAACATTCAGTGCAATTACGCATGTAAATGCTGTGTAGCAATTGGAGGAGAAACTGAGAACCTGGTTATTCAGTTCTAGTCACGAACCATGGATAAATCCATTTCAAGTGGCTTACAATACTGAACGGTGGTATTACTCCAAGCCGATACAAGATCTGAATATATATCTTTAAACGCACTTTTTTGCCGTTTTGATTTTTTAAATATAATTTTTCACATATATTTTTAAAACTTGAATCGAAAAATGCATTTTTAAATTATTATTTTTTTTCACTCTGGCAGGATTCGAACCCACAACCTCCATTATTCTCCCAACACTTTAGACAAGTGTCTTAACCATGAGACCGACAAACATGATAGTTAATATGTCAAGGCTGTTTACGCGTGTTGAGAAAGCTGTTCCGGAATATATGTTGTGCAAATCGGATAGCCTGGTGATTGAGAGATAGTTGAATTCACACTTCTAAAATGGATTGCTGCGATGACAATATAATATTCTCTGAAATAGGTGATCTGTCTCTAGAAGCTTTCAGATGGTCATCAATCTAAATGATGCGCTTGGAAACATCTAGATGTATAAAATCTACCTCACATATGTTATTGCCAATTGTATGAGCAGTGCCACAGGTTTAATAATTATAACCAATATTGATCGGGAATAACAGGATGAATAGAACTGAAGATTTTCTACATTTGTGATTATTTATCGCTATATTTCATCTTGGAAAGATAAGAAATTTTACGACCAAGCTAATTGTGGTTTAGAGAAATAAGTTTTTTCATTATATATTTAAACATAAAATATTCCTTCCTTAAAATATCTAATTGGTGTTGGCATTTATTATTTAAGGTGTCTTAGATAAAAAAAAAACAATGCTTATTTCAGGAAAATCAGTTTTAGCAAATTTAGATACATTTTACATTTTGAAAGCAACATGTCATGGATTTCGTTAAGAAATTTTCATTGTCGAATGGAGGTAATGATATAATAATAATGAAAAGATATCATTACTTGCAGCCAGTTCGGTATGCACAACAATGTTTAACAGAAAGTGTAAAATTTTACCAATAGCCAAAATCAGTTTGTTCTGGTTACAGAAAGGATTACTCTATATTATTAAAAACAAATTAAATAAATAAAGGTTTTTAATTCTTTGTTTTATTCCACTTATTTATGAGCTGCGAAATGCTCAAAATGTGTAGAACACTTTAAATAAATAAGTGGAATTGGTAAGGAAATTAAAACATTTATTTTTTAAACAGAATCACTACAATGTAATAACTGATGAAATCCAACCAATAGATATAAATAATTTCCGATTTGTTAACTCTTAACTGAATTTTATATTCTGTAGATATTTTATATCTTACTATACTGTAGAGGGCAAAAGTTTAAATATGCTCATTTGCAAATACAGACATCATCAGCAGTCTATCGGTTAAGAGTACCATATATTAATCAAAATCTGTTTCAAAATTACGTGAGTTGTGAACGTTGATTCAATCACAAAGGCTATGAATGCCTAGCCGTAGCACGTATTGAATCTGATAATTAGTCTTGTTTCCTCTTTAGAGCCGATTGTTACCTCGGCAGTAATACATTATATTGTGTAATCATTCCTTTTGCTTATTGAATGGCAGAATATAATTGAATATGCATATTTCATGACTGGCATTAGGAACAATGAATGGTGAGGCGGGAGAGATGGCAGAGACTCCAATCTGTACACTGTTATGATAATTGTGCTATTTGTATTAATCGACAGGGTAGAAATGTCTATCACACAGCCCTTCTCGTGGATTAAATCATAATTTATATTGAATTTTAGGTGATTTAGTGATTTATGCATTGTTCTAAATGTTATCTTTGGAATTACGAATAGAATTATATTACTGTACCATTTCGGTTATCATTTTGTACGCCTGCTTTTCATAGCATAAATTACCCAGTGCTTCAATCTATATTTTCTTCTTCAATCATTTTAGGATCCATCGTTGGGCATAGGTTTCACTTTGATCTTCAACAATTCTCTACTCTGAACATGCTGCATCCACTTCATTTTTGCTCACTCTTAAATTTTTCTCATATTGTGTCACCTTCTAGCCTCCTCATACTTCTTCTGCCTGTTTAAGGCTGCTATTCCAGAAACATTTTCAACCATCAAACCAGATTGTAAGTTTTGGGTTTCTTAAAAAATCTTTGAAATTTTTATTTTTTTTTCACTTTATCTTCGGTGCAAATTTTTATCTTAGTCTTTAACCACACAATACATATTTTTTCGTAATTAATCTTATTAGTTTCGACATATAAACAAGTCTTTGACTCATCAACATGTCAAGATCATAGAAGTCTCTAAAATCAAATAGTAACTAAACATACATACATAAATACATAACATTAGCCATTTCACTATAAGGGTAGGCAGAGATATTTGAGTGCCACTCGTCTCTGTCCTAACACACAATCCTTGCCTCCTCCACGCTCGTGCTCTCATCTCTTCATACACGAACAACCGTTGTGGTGGCTCCTAACATTACCTTCTTTAAGAAGCTGGGAAACGCGTTCCTGCCAAGGTCTTCTAGGCCTTCCACGCACTGCTCTGCCACTAATATTCGCACTGTAGATCTATTTTACGGTTCTTTCGTTTTTCATTCGCTCAACATGTCCGAACCATCTCAAATACCCAACTTTCATTCTGTTTATGATTGACACTAATTTGCGCTAATCATTTATTTAGTAACTAGTAAGAATAAATGATCATATAAAATATGTATTGTGTGATTAAAGGTTAACCGTTTGGCTGCCAACAATATCATGTAGGTATACCTAAAATTGCCATGAAAAATTTTGTAATTTCGCGAGTTTTTAATCATTTTTATTCATTTATTCAGTATTTTTTAAGAGGGTTTAAATTAATGAAATAAAACATTCCAAAGTGAAAATAAAAATCCTTATATTTAGGCAAATGAAAACAAATGAGAAAAATAAATCAACAGCTGTGCTTTCCTGTACATATTGTGGGCAAACCCTTCTCACAATACTTGCAAATCATTGTTGATCGGCGTAGCCCAGCACTATCAATTCGGCTTCTACGATTGAAAAACACTGGTATATTACTGCTTCCTTCACTTTCAAATCATTGCTATCAATGTTCAAAAGATCGTCGATTTCGCCATCACTTATTTCCGAAAATTCACTCTTTCCATCCAAAGATTCACTCGACAATTTAGGTAAAGATTTTTCGAAAATTTAAAACAGTAAGATAATTATAAATAAATTACAACACTGTTTAATTATGACAGATCGACCCAGACGCCGCACGAAACAAACAGACGAGCGTTGATTTCCAACAAACACGTTTCGATGAAAATCGACGTTCGGCAATTTCCGCAAAAACACGAATTTGCGAAAATCAACGTTCGGCATTCAAACGGTTAAAATAAAAATTAATGGAACTTAGTCCTGTGTTTTGAGGATTCTACTTTATTCACATATACAACAATAAAAAAAAATTGAGGATAATTATTTAGTAAACCTTGGTACATATCTGCAGATAAATAAATGTATTTCCTTCCAGTGGTGCTCGCAATTTGGAGAACTCGGTGGCGGAGGCACTGGCGCTGGACATCCCCGTTCACCCATCACTCTCCGCCTCATCGTTCCGGCCAGCCAGTGTGGTTCGCTCATCGGGAAAGGTGGCAGCAAGATCAAGGAGATTAGAGATGTCACCGGCGCCAATATTCAGGTAGGGTTTATCCAACATGAAATGACGACGCACAAATCGACTGGGTTATTTACATCTCGTTTTTTGAAGACGAAACATCATATTCTTCATAGAATTATCATTCAAGGTGGACAAACACATAAAATGCTTCTGTAGCTTTCAGATGCACTGAAAGTCAAATTTCCTCCGGCTCATCATCATCATCGCTATCTAGCTTGTTGGTCATGATATTTTACAAGTTTTCATGGCACTCTGTAACAGTCACATGCATAGTAAAAATATTACAGTGATGGGCAAAAAGCAATTGAATTACTGCTTGCAAAGAGTAATCAATTACAAGTACATACTGTAAACCGCATACCACATCGTTGGAAAACATCGGAATAGTAATTATAATTTATAACCTATGTATATTGATGTTTTTGAACGATGCGGTTTACAGTATGTATTTGTAATCGATTACTCTTTGTAATCAGTAGTTTAATTACTTATTGCCCATCACTGCTATAAACCGCATACCACATCAATTGAAAACATTACATACATACATAACATCACTCCATTTTCCGATAAGGGTAGGCAGAGAGAATGGAGCGCCACTTGTCTCTATCCTGCGCTGCTGCATCCTTGTCCATTGTATAATTTACATTCTAAACTTTATTTTTATTATCGTTATGATGAAAAGTGAACAGAGAGGGCGGGCATCCATGATATCAGAAGAGCTGTCCGCATGCACCATTTTGTGGATCAAAATATTTGTCTCGGAATATTTTGCGTAGCTCCGAAAGTATCTGAGATGAAGCTGCCTCGTGATAAACAGATTATGAGATCTGACAGCCATTGCGTATTGCACGGGGGCGGTGTTGTCATGGCGGTGTTTGGAATGATGATTTTATCCGTTGTCGAAGGTTGCCGGCGAGATGCTGCCCAATTCAACGGAGCGTGCCGTGACAATAAGCGGCACATCTGAGGCGATAACCCAATGCATTTATCACATATGCTGTGTAATGCTGGAGGTGAGTGTTTCAACATCCTTTAATTTAGACTTGTAATTTAGACAATAGTAGACTTGCATCATTTAACCTTGTTCCATCGGCCTCATGTCAGTTCTGTGGTGACAACAACCAGACTTCC
>JAPMAF010001611.1:0-10759 GCA_026537445.1 Silvatares holzenthali
TTACAATAATATAATACTTCAAATATATACAATGTTTATAAAATATTTAAGTAAAACTGCACAGCGCTCTTGAGGTGATTTTCTCACGAAAACAGCGCTTTATAAGTTATCCGCAAAATAAATAAATAAATCGTATCTACTAAAGGTAACTAATGTGAGTGCTGTATAGAAGAAAATATATTTCACTTTTCCTTCGGTTAATTTGTAGTCCTAATATAATAAAATTCTACTCAATTTCTTTGCCTTAACCACTTGATATGTATTTAAATAATATAACATGTTTCGAACATATACTGGCCTTTATCACAAATGTCTTATTTATTCGTGATCATGATTATGAACGAAAAATATTGAATTGATTACATAAATCTCTAGTAGTTAAAATAAAGAAAATAAATAAAATTTCATGAAGAAAATAAATCCTAGGTATTTAGATACGGTTGTGAATATTAAAAGAAAAAATATTGGAATAATGCAATGTATTTTTGTAAATTATCAACACGAGGATCGATATCGCAACCTCTGTTGTTTTTGTCCAGTGTTCAGTTCACTGAGTTGTGGAGGTTATACAATACAATACTAATTGCTCACTGAGTTGTAGAGGTTATACAATACATAACTAATCAGCCCGTTTCCTGGCAGGAGTAGGCAAAAAGAATTGAGTGGAATTGGTATACATCTCTTGCCTCATCCATATTCATACATCTCCTCATGCATACTCTGCGATTATTACGACTACGAACATGGCCATCGATTAGAATTTGGTTAATCAGTCCATACCATTATTTCCTTGCGCGGCTCCTCTGTCACATACCTTCAACATTCACATTGAAAATTTTCCGCACTAATCTCTCGGCATCCATCCGTTCAATATGCCCAAACAATATCAAGGAATTTCTCTTTATTTATTAATAACGCTCGCACCCGCTCCACACTCTCTCCTTATATCTGAATTCCTTACTCTGTCATATACTGTTTTAACCACCCTTTTTAAGAGATCTCATCTCAACAGCATTAATTCTACTTTCATTCCTTCTCTGCCATGTCCACTCTTCCCTTCCGTACATCAAACTTGGCACCAATACTCCATTATGCACTGCCATCTGACCACTCTTGGATAGGTTCTTGTTTGATATAACAGCGTTTAGTGCATTATTCACTCTATTTCCTGAGATTTATATGTTATCCATAATCAATATTAGATTATTTTTTTTAAAACTTAGTAAACTGTTAAAAAAATAAAAAAAATAGTCATGTTATTGAGTGGAGAGTTGAAAAGTTTATATATCACAAGACATAACATAATCCTGTATTAAAAACTTTCAGCTATCGACTTACAATACGTACTATGCTGGTTCATCCGTAATAGAGAATCTTCGCAGTGCGTTCTCGTTTTTATGAAAGAACTGTCGGCTAATTCTATCTTCCTATCCTCGACACTACCGGTTATCCTCGGTATCCTTTATTCGCTCCGGCAAAATGGAGAAACTTTTACGTTGGGGATGTGAATGATTACACAACACGCCGTAGAAGGGTGAAACTTTGCTAGATTTATATATAAAAAAAAAGGAAAGAAATTTCAAAGGGAAGCCGAAATTACGCCGTGTTAGGAAATTCGCAAACAAAAGTTACGCTCACCGTAGTTTTGTTTACTTTTTCTGTATCTTTTATATTACACTAAAAAACGTTTAGTATAAAAGAGGATATTTATCAGGTAAGGTAGGTTTGTAATTATTTAAAGCTAAGGTCGTAGGTATTTAAATTTGTTAACATTTTTACCATTTCTAGAAGCTTTCGTAGATTTTTGATCACACTCTGTTTATATACTACAGTTATATTTTTTGGATGCTATGTTTGTATTCCATATTTTATACTTACTAACTTGACAATCTTGCAATAATTTAAGGTATGATAGAGGGCTTTAGAGCTTTTGAACACACTTTGGGCACTCTTCCAATAATACAGGAACTGCATTGAGAGACATTGTTACGTGTAGTGATTGCTAATGGTCTAATGCGTTCAAAACAAGATAAATTAAGTTGAATTATTGAAATTTACCATTGTAAGCAAGATTTTTGTGAGTAGATCGAAGAGATATTAAATAGAGAAGTAGATGGAAGCGATATTAAATAGAGGAGAGTTACAAATATAACATCAATCTTGGCCGGCTTCGATGGAGGAGCGCTGAAAATTGCGGATTCGAAAAAATAAATAAACCTGTTTTTCGGCTTAGATTTTAAAATATGTAAAGCATATTATTAAAAAAAAGTAAAATAATGTATGTTTACTCTGGAGTTGTAAAGCCTTATAGATCTTGTATCGCTCTGGAGCGTTCAGTATTGTACGCCTCGTAGAATGGATTTATTTATGTACCGTAAACAGATCTAACTAACCAGGTTCTCTTTCTCTACTCCTGTTATATAACATTTACATGTGCAACTACACTGAATATTATAGGCTCAGATAGATGGTGGTGTCTCGTGTGTAGTATAATACATACAACTTACAAAATACAACCTGTATTATAAAACCATAAAACAAGTATGTGGTCACATTTCAAGCAACATACTAATCTAGCTAGGTTTAAACTCGTATAAGTACATTTTGACTTGGCAACATTCTATTGAAATACATTTTGATAATAGCAGAGTTGAAACCCATTTAATAAATATTTAATGAAATTATTTTACGAGAGATATTTCTTATTTTCAAAATTCGTAGTTTCTGTTGAATCATATTCAACAAAGTAACTGTAATGTATGTAGAGTGTGCTATTTAAATGAAAATAAATATGAATTACACTCCATACGAGAAAATTTAGAAAGGTAACCCTTAAGTAATTGAACTAATAAACATCGTTATTTTGTATCACGCTACAATAAAGATTAATAACGAAAATATAATTAAAATACACATAAAAATATGAAAGTTTTTAATAAATATTTATTAATAATAACTTGGGGGAAGAAATTCTCTGGAAAAATACTAGGTGAAAAATCGAAAGATACATAGAATATGCTGTCGTCTATACAAAGCTGACATGGAAGTATGTTGGTCTCATTATATCATATGTCTGGGAAAAACAATTGCCGATGGCTATTTGTAATTAAAGTTAATTCGAATAAATTCAAACATTGACGATATATAAAATAAGAGTGGATTCGGATAAAATTCTAGGAAGACCATGTTTTAATATTGTTTTTTTTTTAATATGATAATATCGGTCATTGTAATTTACATATTCAAAACTCTTTGGTTCTAATTAGGAATATAGACACTTATAACAGAAACCATATAATTCTCTAGAATATTCGCCGACGTAATCCAACAATGTCTTTATCAAGGGTTGTGCTAAATATTTTTTGATATTATTATAATTTTATTTCCAGCAAATAAGCAGAGGCATGGTGAAAGTGTATCGACAAGTTACAACTTCCAGCTGACAATTATTTAACTATGGGCATATGTCTTTTAAAGATAAATTCATGGGAACATAATAACTAATATAAAAAAATACAGGAAAGGAACAATATCACTAAAATTTATGTATTAATAATTATTAAATATCTCCACGAAATCATAAATAGAATGAAAGTTGGATGTTTGAGATGGTTTGGACATGTTGAACGAATGGCGAATGAAAGAATCGTAAAACAGATCTACAGTGCGAATATTAGTGGCAGATCATTGCGCGGAAGGCCTAGAACATCTTAACAAAAACATGTTACCAAACTGTTTAACGTAGGGCAATTTCAGGAGCCACAACAACCGGCGCGCGTGTATGAGAAGATGCATGAACGTGGAGAAAGCAAGGGTTGTATGTCAGGATAGAGACAAGTGGTGCTCCATTCTCTCGGCCTAGCCCTATCGTAAGTGGCGTGATGTTATGTATGTATGTCCACAAAATTTGTGAGAATAGAATCATTGAGATATGTTACCACTGCTGAAATTTAATGGAGCTGTAGATTTGAGATTAAATATTAACAAATAAAATCTTACATGAATATTAATCTTGTATTATAATAATAAAACCAGCAAAAATTTTATCTTAAATTTTTCATTTGACCAAATACAATAATTATATTGGTTGTCTCATACATATATACACTCGTATTCGTAGAGATTGTGTTGAAGAATTCATCTTAATTGTGATTATTGTGCCTAACCAAGGATAGTTCAACAAGATATCGAGTATCAAACTGTAACAACAGACCTATCTATGACTAACTGAAATCATGACACAAATTTAATACAAGTTGTATCCATATCTATTCAATCTCATCTAACATATTGAACAAAGGTAACTAACTTTACGGTCACTATTGTCTTTCTGTTCTTATATGTATATTTCTTATATGTATACATACATAAAATTTAAATTAAAGAGAGGGAGAAGGTCCCACCACATACCCGAACAGTTTTAAGGACTTATTGTCCTCATATCTGTTCTCTCATTCTTCGTTTACTCATATGGAGGTCTACCAATTTATATTTTCATTTTTTTCCTTTTATTCCCCCCCCCCGTCTGCCACCAAGAATAATTACAATAAATTTACAAAAAACAAAAGTAATAATTGAATAAACAAGTTTAATATATAGAACATACAGGATGTAGGAAGGGATGGGAGGAGGAAAAAAAGGAACTAGTAAAAACTAGCAAACAAAACAAAAGCAAACAACTAGTAAACAATATGCCCATAATGGCAAAGAATAATAATAAACTGTAAAAAAAATACATATAAATAATAAAAAAAAAGATAATAATAATACACACACACATATATAAGATTTCAGCACATGAGTATAATTACTTTGCTCGTGCTGATGTTAGCTCGTGCTAGAATCACTGCACTACATTTTCAAAATTCAGAGAACAATTTGAATTACGAAATCATTATTAGGGTCACATTTGAAGAACAGAAAAAAATGCGATTTCTGATATAAATATTTTAATTTTTCAAGAAGGAATAAAAATACAATATTTTTAAAATAATCTTTGCGTAAATATGTAGCTGGTATTTCCAACCTCAAGATCATAAACACTGTTAAGCAGATGCAATTTCACCAAATGATGCTATATAAATGGATTATCATCATATGAATAACACAAATATTCCAGAATCATAGAAATGCCTAATTTTCCAAATGACGGTTTTTTCCCCGATATACTAAATTATAAATATTTAAGAAAATCAGGAAATTAACTGAAACTCTAGCCTTGTATGTGAGAAAAGAGAGTGAAGCCCACCGCATTCCTGATATCGTTGCAAAATTGATGGCACTGTTGCCGATTTCTCACTTACTACAATCTTTTTAAAGTATTTTTAAAGATAAATTTCATTCTGATCCGCCATCCTCACTCGTTTTATTAAAATCTTAAAACAGTAGATAAAACATTACAATTTGTAACAATTCAAGAAATGCACACGGAACCAAAAGAAAAAAAGCACAGATTGAAATGTAAGGAGAGAGAGATGAGAAGAGGATAAAGAGGGGTATCAACAGAACAATACTAAAAAATACACAGAAAATAAGAAAAATACATATGGCATATTATTATTAACACGAATCATTTATATAGCACCGTTTTCGTGAGAAAATCACCCCAAGGGCGCTGCATATAATTTTTGTTACTCTTCAGGGAGCGATATTTTAAAAAGGTGTGTTTTAATCGGTCTCAAAATATTATCTCAGACTGACTTCTTCGCACTGACGCTGGGAGAGCATTTCAGACCTTTGCCCCCCCACCGAGAATGCTCGCTCCGCAAAGTTTGTTTTGCTGTCTCTTTTTGGTTCCGTCACCCTTCCCACTGCCGTTGAGGAGGTCAACCTGAGCGTGCGCCGTCGGTCATTCAGAGAATCGGGAACACATAATTCCTTGCGATACAGTGGCACCACGTCATGCGCGAATTTTCACATCAATCAGCACACCTTATACACAACTCTTTCCGGAAAACGAAGCCAGTGCAAAGCATAACAAGGTATAGATAAGAAAAAAAAGTTAGCAACACATCCCTAAGCGCGATCTCCCAGTCCAGGAGCAACACGCCCTCAGATTCCGTGTACTGTATTTACAGTGTATGTGAGAAATCAAATCGAGCAAAAACGCTGTATTCAGACATCATCGAAGGACAACTCTGAGAACCCTTTCTACGGATTTAATGCTTGAAGGTCGCCAAACACTGACAAAAACGGAGCGCATATTGTATGTTTATATGCCAGTATTGTAGCACTGTTGAAGACCGACAGAGGGTTAACCGCCGCAATATTATGTGGCAATATAATGCCGCCAGTACGTGAGGGTTTTCAATATAATATCACAAAGAGGGCGCTTATTAAAGACTTTGCGTTTCGGTAAACTCCCATAATAACATACCGCCTCCTGAATTATAAATTATATTACACCGTATCAAATTACCGCCGGTACGAACATGAACGATTATTCTCTATCCAATTACCTTTATGTACCACGCCACAGTCAATAGCAAACGTTTGTAATACACTATTATACTCGTACTAGTCAATCCTCGGTATAAAACGCTACTTCATTTGTATCACATTTTAAGGAGCAATTAAATCTGCCGTTCTCTGTGGCATAGATTTTGGTATGAGTTGTATCAAAATTAGCATTTGTCAATGTAAAATTTGGCAGGTTTTATATATTTCCTGTACTATTTTGTTCAGTATCGCACGTTAAGTAAATAAGATTCATCCATTTATTTTTATTTTCTTAGTCTCAACATACTACATAATTGATTCGACCAACTAGTTTTGGTCACGAAAGTCATTTTGTCGGCCTCGTGGTCGTGGTCGGGTGGCTAAGATACTTGACTAAAGCGTTGGAGGAACGCTGGTGGTCGCGCTTTCGTACTCCGTCGGAGTGAAAATAAAATACATTAAAAATGCATTTTTCGATTCTATAAATATATGTTTAAAAAAATATTAAAAAAAAATCAAAACCATCATAAAAATGCGTCTAAAAATATATATTCAGTCTGGATTGGAAAACAGTGGTTCATCTTAATCGCCCTTAATGGAGAAATACCATCGTTCAGTACTGTACACCACGTGAAATGGATTTATTAATGTTTCGCGACTAGAACTGAATAACCAGGTTTTAAATCTCTCCTCCGACTGCTACACAGCATTTACATGTCTAATTGCACCGAATGCTACTGATCCAAACGAATGGTGGTGCCGTGGTGTCTCATGTATAGTATAAGATAAAAAAAAAATATTAATTAATTATTTATTTAATTTTAAAGACTTCTGTAATCATGATTTGCTTGATAATCGAAACAAATTGGAAGAATTAATTACATAATACATTGTGGTTAAAGACTAAGAAAATAAAAACAGCGGGTTTATTTAAGGGAAAAATGCCAGTAGTACAATAAAACCAAAGGGTTAATAAAGTGAAAAATACCAGTAGTCCGTGACAGTATTTAAAAAATGCAAGGATTTCTTTCCCTCAAACGCAACTCAAAAAATGGACATGCAACTTAAACGTTCGCTACATATATAGACGGATGATGATGACGTTTTATCTCATGTGTGATTATTTAATGTGCACTAAATAGAGTAGAAAATTGTTGTTACTTTTCTATCGTATTTTATATGTATGTTTTAAATCTTTTGAAAGAACATGAATATTGTTTAATATACGTATTAAGGCACGGGATAAAGCAATGGATAAAATAATTAAATGGAAAACTTACTACGCTTATTCGAAAGAACAAATTTAGCATAAGTATGGAATGTTTAACAAAAGTCTTAAAGGAATATTTGAACTAACAATGCTCAGTAAAAGTTTCCAAATGAAAGCAGAGAGGAGCAAAATACTAGTAACCCAAATGAAAAGGAAATGAAAGCATGCGAACTGCCGGAATTTCTAACGAACTTTTTATTCGAAAATTGGATTGTCTTGCTTTCTTGAAAGGAAATATGAGATGTACTCGTATACTGTGCAACATATACAAATAGAAATCAACGATTTTTATATTATTTAAATTTCGGATTTTAGATTAGATTAGACATGTCATTTATCATCACCCAAAGCCGGAATAAAACTTTTCTAGAGCAAAAGGCGTTAGGCAACAAGTTCTGAATAATTCAGGGCTGTATGAATATTCATTCTATCTCTTCTCTAAACGACTGAGTCTCGATATATACGAATGACATCTTCCTTGACAATATTTCGCTGCCTCTTTCGAAGACTGTCTCCTGATCAGGTCATTTGGAAAATTCCATTTTCTTTTAACTTTGTGACCTAACCACAGATAATTATACTTTGGATAACGAATAGTTCGGTGATCTTTTTATGTTCCTAAATAATGGATTTGTTTGCAAAGAGTTCGATGTCATACTCGTATATGTTGCCAGCGCCATATATTTAAAGTATAACCCCATATAATTTTCATTATTCATGTAATTACAAAATCATATGTGTAGATTCTTATTCGGTTACAAATAGTATGACATCTGTACTCAACATTGCAGACTCGCTATGCCATTAGACACTCTACCATACGAGTACTCTACATTAACGGAATCAAATATTTATCAACTTTTATTTCGAGACATCCTTTAGGAAATCATGTAAGTACATTACGTTTTGAAAGAGGCTTCATCCTAAGAGGGTAAGTAGTCAAATACGAACTTTTATTTAACATATATTTATTAGTTTCTGGTAAGAGCATATACGGAAGCATAAAATAAAGTCAAACGTCCTTTTAAAGTAAAGTAAAAATACGTGATAATATATTTTTTTTATTCTGGGAAGAATTTGAATATCAATCTCAATACTTAAGTAATATGATGGTCACAATCGGAGATAATACAAAAATGATATGAACAGATAAATTTTATAAAAATTCTGGGTATTTTATACCCCCTGTCATCATTTAACTGCATTTCCGTAGTCCGTATTTATCCTATAAATTGTGCTTTACTAATCATAGGTTGAGACTTCATAAACCTGCCACACTTGCTTACCATTTTAAAATATGTAGTTTTAATTAATGATTTGCCGACTCTATCAGAAAACTTTATAATTTGACCTTGTTTCTTCTCATGGGAGGAATACGTATTTTAATTTTTCCTCGAACCGACAAATAAAAATACCCTCAAATTCCCCACTCAACTTAATAAAAATGTATCAACTTATCCTTTTTGCTGACCAAGTAATGTTTTGGAACATCCATCATTCCAATTACCGAAGTTGGAGAGTTATTTTCCCGAAAATTAGTCAAATATCCTGGGAGACATTATAAGATATTGACTGAAATCTCGATGGAGTGGTCAGAGGCACGGTTTAAATAGGACCTGGCTTACAGAAAACCGCTCAGGAAAAATATAAAATATTCATTAATATACAAGTAATATTTCAAACACGTAAAGAGGATGGTTTGTCTTGAACGTCACATAAAATTTATGAAATACTTTCTTAAACTAAGGTATGTTTCGTGAACATAAGTATTAGTAAAAAACAAATTTACAATATTAGTTGTCACTTGTAAGCAGATTTTCTATATTTCTAAAAGAAATAACTATTTAAGTTCACTTTGTTAAAACCACATTTATTGAATAAGATTCTGCACGGTTTTATCATATGCTGACAATTATCAAAAAGTAAACATTACATGACCGAAACATGTAGAATCTTATTAATATATTTGGTTTTTGGCAAAGTAAAACTAAAGAAGAATTTTATGTAGAGTAACAAACGTATTGTTCCATCTAAATAAAGTTATATGTTATAAAGACACATTTCAAGAGAACGGAAACCGGTCTCGGAGCTGTGATGGAGCGGATACGTATAGTGGTCTACTAAATATAATTAACATTAAAAATGTTACATCTAAATATTAGTAGTATTAAATTTTAATGAAATCCGGGACAACTATCAGTCAACATGATCCCCGTGCAATTCTTAATTGACTGCGCCCTTTAAGTGCGTCAGAAGACCACAGGATAATGTCATTTTGAACCAACTAGTTCTACGTCGGATGTGGCAGAAGCTGCACGTCTAGTGTACATTGTTGATGAGTTGAACTCTGTCCTAGACGTTTATATAAGGAAAGAATGAATATAAACATGTTACATACAAGCTTGACATTTTTATGCCATTACAATAATTTTCATCTATAGCATTACGACGAAAACCTTATTCGAAAATTATATTCCTACCTTATAAAAAAGTAAAATAATATTTTGATCAAACATGTAAGATATCACAATGGTTCCTATTAAGTAAGAAGAGATAAAAAAATTATGTTTGTGTTCTCGGGTTAATAGCCTTAGCTTATGAATAAGATGATCGACATATAAACATTAACATATCTAATATTAACATTAATATATCTAATAAGGAAACACCTTGTATACCCAGTAGTACATTTACCCATACTTCAAAACATAGAAGAATTATTTGAACTGAAATAAAAGCTCTAAACAATCGCTACATAGCAGCTTTTTCGGTTAAATTAATGTATTCTAAGACTCATGGGATGACTTTTTTTGCTTATTAGAAGTAGAAGCAATACGGAAACATTTTGCGACATCGGAAACATTTTACGTACGAGACTATTAAAATAATAGCGCTTAATGGAAATTGTTTTTTTATAGGATTAACAAAAATGTTACCAATATATTAAAGGGAAATATCAGCCATACAATATATTTATGTACATTGTACTGCAGAAACGATTTACAAAAATAGAAAAAAATAATAGTTGTGTCACCCAACATTTTTCAGTTT
>JAPMAF010001612.1:0-10758 GCA_026537445.1 Silvatares holzenthali
GAGCATGCATGAGGAGGTGTATGAATGTGGAAGAAGCAAGAGATGTATGTCAGGATAGAATGGTCTGGCGCTCGATCGAAACGGCGTGATGTAATAATAATAATAATAATAATATTTATTATTAAAATACACAACAGATCTATAATGCAAATGCACTTATCAGAGCGGTGAGGGAAATGCTTAGAAGAACTTGGCTGGAACATGTTTCCCAGCTTCTTAACGAAGGAAATGTTAAGAGGCCCAATGATCGTCGTGCGGTATCACAAGATGCACAAATGCGGAGGAAACGAGAAATGTATGTCAAGACAGAGACTAGTGGCACTCCATTCTCTCTATTTAGCCCTGTCGATATTATGTATGTGTGTACGTTGATTTATTTTTAGATTTATTTTCAAACAGATCAATAGTCTGAAGAAACAGTCAATTCCAGCAATCATGTTCCAGAGCTTATTTTGTTGTAGTTATAAATTCTACAAACTATAATTATTATTTTCTCTAAAAAAGAATTTTTCGCAAGACGTTAATTTGATCCTTAATATTTTCTAGATTTTCCCAATAGTAAGCTGGCACTTCAGATACGTTTACATCAATGTCATAAAAAATAAGAGAGCGGTATTTCGCAACCAAATGGTGTGATTGCATAAATAAAATTAATTTATTAGTACTAATGAAAGGGGCTATAAAAATATCTGAAAACGTTTTATTGCTCGTAAACTTAAGTTATAATTATATTCAATTTCTCCGTCGATAAAATTGACATTTGAATTAATTATGTGTCAACAAATGAAATGACGTGTTACTTAACAACAATAAATAATCAATATTCATTAATTAAGTTTGACGTTGGCGTTCAAAATACGCGTATATGAATACGAAGATTATGTGTTACAAATTCGAAGTCGAAGTCTCGAAAAAGTCTCAAGATCGAAATTGTAACCCGCGGCGTTTACTAATAATGGACGTTCAATAAACGAACCAACGATGCAGTGAACACTGTCAATATTTCTTGTCACATACAAAAGGAATTCTTTGTAATAAAATTAATTCTAGTTTCTTTGTCTTAACCACTAGATATATATTTGATAAATTTAACATGTTTCGACCATATTCTAACCATTATCACTAATTTCTTGATCATGGTCAGCATATGGTCGAATATGTTGGATTAATGAAATAAATAGCAAAACGTTTAAGACAAAGAAATTAATTTAAATTTTATTAAAAATGGTGGGCCACAAATTAACTGAAGAATAAGTGGACCTGGAAAAAATCTTTGTAATTTATATAGGCGTTGCGACGCATAGTAGTTGCGACAAATAAAATTAAGAATTTAAAAAAAATCTCTATTTTCATCGCTGATAACGATGATAAAATATGACAAAGACAGCCAACAGCATACTTTGTTGGTATCCCAGAGGAAGAAAAACACTTAGCAGATCCCCAAAAACACGATGGATTGACGAGGTCTCGAAGTTAGGTGGAAACGCGAGCGATCTGTCTAGCAGACAAACGCGAGCGATCGGGGTAATGTGAAGTATATATAACGTTAAGATAAATCTATCTGAGAAATATCTTATATAGTACTTAAATAACTCTGATGTGAGAATTCTTTCAGGTCGTAATTTGTCCTCGTGTCAGGTAAATGTCGTCAGCCATAGCAAAAAATATTAATTAAATTTGACCATATCTTAAAGATTTGGCAGAGAGATCATCATGGTCACGTTCCTAGTTATAACAATTGCACAGCACGCATGAAAAATTGAAGGAAGAAATTGCGGAAAGATTACCAAAAGATTTTTGGTGATATCAAAGTGATTTTATAGAATATTATTGTCATTAATTTGATTTAGGTATAAAAGAACAGAAACAAGGATTCTAAGTTTGTGGTCACAATCTACAATGATAAGGAGCAGATTTAAGATAGAATATATGAACTCATATGTTATGAGCTGGAACTGTTGTACAGTGCAAATAGAATTTAAATGAAAATCTACTATGTTAAAAATAAATCATGTATTATTTATTATCAGGATAGTTATTGCACGATGTCATATCATTGTGGTCGACCTATTTACATAATAGTAAAGAGATTATTTTAATCTGCTTTTGTCAAATTTGTCAAATCGCTTATCGTGCTAATTTGCATGTTTAACTAAACCAATGATATGATGTGAGCAACTAACTACACACTAACTTTGATATGGTGCAATTAAAAAAACATCGGATAATAACAGTGTCAATGCGCAGAATAACTTTAAAAATGCAAACACACCAACTTTAATTTAAATGAAATACACTCGATTTTAGTTGATATTATATTTTTATAGAATCTAAAATAATATTATTATAATCATCAATTACTTATTTTGCAAAAAAAGTTTGGGTATTTTCTTAATTATTTATGTATGATGTTCATTCTATTCCATGATAGATATTATAAAAAATGTACACTGTTTATCCATTCCCCTTCTACTCATGTAACAAAATCATTTAAAAAACAATGTGGAGTGTTTATGTAACTTTAGCCTTGTCTTTTATTGAGGTTAATGTTTTGTAAATGAAGTTCTCTGATATCTATGGAAATGGAGTAGCCTTTTTATCAAGTGAATTCTTATCATGTCACATACATGATTCTTATATACAATACGTTGAGCTCTATATGATAAGGTGGTCTCAATAAGTTCAGTGAAAATTGTGATTCATGGGCTTAAATTTTCAAAATTTGGAAGGCTCAAACTTGATGTGTTAAATGTTAGAACAAGTGTACGAAAGCAAAGATTAATAAGATTATTATTTTAATTTAACTGCTCCAGCATGCACTTAATGTTTTGACATAGCATTTAACTTTATATGAGTATAATCAAACAGGGCTGTGGAAACTTGTAAGAAGATGCCAAATATCTAAGGGGTGATTGAGGGAGTAACTAAACAGCGCCTCTCACACTGGGTAGTCTAACGAAATAAGCACTCTTGTAAACATTACAATTTGTTAAAAAACGAAATTACAATATGTTAAATTAATGTAAACATGTAAAAATGATCTTAAATTGCCTTTTTCGGATTTGCTTGAACATTGCATTCTTTTGACGAATTTTTCAATCACGGTTTAGCAAAACAGTGGCTGGGCTTCATTGAGACTGCATCCCGTCGGTTGGTTGTGAACAAATAAAGAAACGAATGATTATACAACCATGAAATGTTTCTTGCAGTAATGACATTATTATATGTGCTATGTAGCAAGTAGAATTGTTCTGTTAAAACCGTATGCCTTCGAGATCCATCCATTTTAGGCACAACAACTGGGTTATAACGCCTTGACACTTTTCTCCATTGACTGTGCATTTCGGGCAGTGTCTCCAAAGAAAAGTGGTCCAATAATGACTGCAGCCCAAAACCTACACCAACAACCTAGGCATGTGTCGTTAATTTGACATAAGTAGTGGATCTAGTCTCCTCCACTTCTTGAATTACACTTTTCATAGTTGTTAGTTATATTTAGAACATTTTGTTTACAAAAATTTGGGCCCAGCTTGCGAGTCGTGGTAGCTAAATTTTCTTCATTTTTTAAAATAATATTTAACAATAAAAACGCAGCGATGTGTTGAATATTTTTAGTAATGACGTTGAGTTGGACGAACATTTTTAGGATGAACTATCGAACTGTTATAGTGGATTGATTCTCAGAGCACAGCAGTAAAAGTGGTGCCTAATTTATATTTTCCCTACTTGTTGGGAAACCCTTTTTTGTGTGTAATGGAGGGATAATGTCATTGGAGGTCATTGGCAAGAAAATCAAAATTAACTTGAATAGGTTATTGATCCTAACAAATCGATAATTGAGTTTGAAAGCAGAAAATGAATGATTACTAATCATCGACATTTGTAGCGTGCGATCTAGATAGCATGTGATATATGTACTAATTTACAGTTTGGGATAATTTAAATTGAGTTATCGCTCACGCCCATACTCGATGGTAAAAAGTTCCAAACAAATTGCCCGAGACGCAATACGTTAATGATATCGCGGGCGAGCCTTTGTTCAGACTAAATCGTGGCTGTAAAAAACGTTAAGATGTTGTGTGTATTAAAATAATAACTGACCTGGATTTTATCCGCCCGTAATAATTGATTTCAGAGATTGTAAAATTGAAAGTATAGACGACAGCGTGACTGTTTTTTTGCAGTCATAACATTTATCATTTGAACACTTAGACATGTAACGTCTAATTAATATTTTATAAAGCACACCGCTTTGCTGCCCACTGTGATCGGACTGCGTAAAGTATTGGTTATGGACTCGGCGTTGCGAGAGAATGCGGTATGTTATGAATGAAACTAGCTAAGGAATAGTGTTCGCAATATTATTTTTATTTAGCAAATGTATCATGCAAGGAATGATTGATTTGAATGTAAAAACCGCAGCAATAAACTGGCATTGTGACATCAGTTTACCCATAACGGATCATCACATAAAAAAATCTGCGCTGGAAAATTTACGTAT
The DNA here is from genome assembly GCA_026537445.1 of Silvatares holzenthali. Taxonomy (NCBI): domain Eukaryota; kingdom Metazoa; phylum Arthropoda; class Insecta; order Trichoptera; family Pisuliidae; genus Silvatares; species Silvatares holzenthali. Next base: position 4,502 of record JAPMAF010001612.1, read on the forward strand.
CCATGCATTTTCACATATATAATTTTCTATTTAACTTCCTATTTTCAATTATTACTGTTAATACATGTCCTTTCTAAATTTAAGGATAAAATATTGTAATTGTTAGTTCCATTTAATATGATCAACCCAGAGGACCTCCCCATAGTATCGCGAACACGATGTTTATACGTAATAAAAAATCGTAATAATCAAATTACAGATTTATAATTTTCTAACTACGATTCATGAATTGATATTTAATTTCTTGATTAAGAGAAGCCGATATAGAGGAATCATCTCTTTTTAGTTTTGAGTATGCACTGGGGTAGTTTTTTTCGCTAATATAACCTTTGCTTATTTGCTTTATTTACAAACTAATTAATTTAGTGTGAATTTAATAAAGTTTTAAAAACTATTGAAATACTGCCGTATTGCATTTAAAACGCGATATGTTGAAAATCAAGATTATTCTTATTGACTGTTGCTGCAGTAGCAAATAAATTATTTATTACAAAATTAATTAACGAAACATATCGTATTAACAGAACGTACCTAACTCGTTTCATATTAACATGTCAACTTAAATTACCATTTCTTTGATGGTTGTAATTTCTCTGCGAGAATTATTAAAGCGAGATCACATTTGGTCGCTTTTATTCGTGACTGGATTGGCGCCGGTTGTTTGTAATGATAGTTTACATAGCAAATTTGTTAATTGTTTTATCGAATGTTAACGTAGTAACATAATAATAACGCAGCGCCCTTGAGGTGATATTCTCACGAAAACGGTGCTACATAAATTATCCACGTTAATAATAACACAATCAATTTGATTACGATCATATTAGTTTGAACGTAAATGCATCATCTATTCATTACTCTAATTGCGATGCACTGAAAATGAGGTCAATATATAGAAAATGAGAAAATATATTTATTTTCAGTTTGTTTTTTAGCAGAGCATGGTAGATTTTATAAGGCGATTTAGATAGTAGTTAGCAGTTAGTATATTTTGTGTAGGTGTAGTGGTAAGAAGAATTTTAAATATAGATATATATAACACTAAATGTAGGGTACATAAATATCTTGCACTATTTTTATTTCTAAGTCTGAAGTGAAGTATGCTTGTACCGTAAAAAGTAAACTAGAAAACATATCCCCTATAACTATAACTAACTCGACAAAAGCAACGGTTGTATCTAACTCCAGTCTAGAACTCATTTAAGTATATTCAGAGCGTATTCCTATGAAATCGTATCACATTTATAACTCATTAAGCAAGTGATCCGTTTTTCGATTTGAAAACAAAGCTATGCATTAAGAATTTTGCTATAATTAACAATTCAAGGAGCGTTATCGAATTCAAACGAAATAAAAGGGGATTATTAATTGATGTAAAGAATTACTTTCGTCATTAATTCTTTAGATACAGAGGACGTTGTCAGTGTTATTTTGTTACAAAAACAATAGTTACTTTAGAAATTGATTTAAAGTTGGTTTAAAAGTAAGTTCCTTGATTATTGAAGTTGTTACATTCATTTGAACTAAGTCAAGTCGTATTATCAGAACAAGCGACGAAATGTCTCATAGAGTCATTTTGTAAAAGTTAAGCAAAGATTAAAGACGTGTTTCAAGACTTTCGATGAGACGTTCTTAATCTGTGACGATGATACCAGGTAAACACTCGCTGCGCACAAACGGTTGGTGTAAATGAGCGTACTTTATATTCACACTTTACGTAATTTGGTTAATAATGATTGAAATATGTTTCTAAAAATATTAGCAAAATCTGCTACGCCAATAAACTAAAAATTATCTAATAATTTGTTTTCAAAAATAATTTGTTCATTATTCCTAAATAATTTATCATCTTCAAGAGAATTTTCAGGATAAACATAAGAATTCGCAAGTAACATTTGTGACTATTAACAAGTAATTTAAATTAGCAAATATTATATTTGCTCGTGTTCATAGAAAAAGGCCAAATAACGGCATAGATTTGTAACCTCAAAATATATTTGTTTTTAAATAAAATTATAACAATTTTCCATGTAAAATAAATTACACTTGTTTGTCATATCTATGTGTGTTTTGCCAAATTGAAGATAAGGAGCCCATGTCAATTTGCGAATTCGTTTAAGTCTCACGTGTATTTCGAAACGAAACTTTATTAAAGTGAATTTGCTGTATCTCGGCACAAGAGCAGGCTTTTTCTTTTTATATCGGAGCTTCCGAGTAAAGACTTTTTACTTAAGGAACGCGGTTTAACCCTTTATTTTTGTATGGAAATATGTTTTTTAATAAAAGCTTCATTGTGACCTAAATGTAAGAAGCTATATAGAGCAGGAGCTCGTAGAATTTTGCATATAGAAACGATTCGGTTATCGTAACCTCTGAAGCGAGCAGGTTGCAATCTATATAAGAATCTCAGTCATATTCTTGTGTCCAGAATAAACAGCTTTAAGTGTAATTAATTAATACTATAAAGACTGAAGACACTCAAAATATGTTCACATACATGTAGAAGAAAGGAAAGATAAAACAAATATTACGTAAAAAATATATTTAAATATTGATGTAATGGGTACAACCGGCACTCATGTCAATAGTAATCTGAAGTGGTTCGCTATATTTTGTGGTTTAACGCGGTTGCCAAGCTCCAGGCTCACAATGTTTGGTGTACAGAAACTTAGAAAATACAAGGTTTACTTGCATACGTTGGAAGCGTAGATGCGTCATGTTATGGGGATCTCGTAAAGCGAATGCTGTTGGTCATAGCGCCAGATAGTATAGGGGCCCGAACCAGGTTATAAATCGAGAAAGGTTCAGTTTTTCAAGTGATATGCTATACGTGAAACACCAGCATTTATATTACTCTCAAATAATTATATTATGCTATATATAGAAGAGTTTATTTTTTAAATTATAAATCCGTTATTCTCATGAATAAATTCATTTAACGAGGCGTGCAATCTTTAATGGCAGTTTTGTTCTCGGGCGATACAAATTCTACCGCTCATTACCAATTCAAAGTAAATAAAGTTTCTATTGCAGTATTTTTTAATTGTAAAATACATTTTTCATACATATATTTTTCAAACATTGCCGTAGGTTTTCACGACCAATAGATTCATAAGTCAAAGACTTTTGAATTAATATGTCATATTGTGACGATACCTGACCACATTGAAGCCCAAATTCACCTTAAATAAGGTCACTACAATGTGTCCGAAACCTGGGCAAATGTGACACAACCCAAAAACTTTTGACTGGCGCATACATTCCAAGTGTACTTTATAGAAAGCATTTTTAAAAATTTACTCCAGATAGATTCCAGCTAGAGTCCTGCCTACTATGCTACAATATACCTAAACCTGAAACATAATATCGCCATACACTATGATACCAGATCGCAACTGGAAGAAACTTTAAACCATTTCCCTTGGTCACTCCCATCCCTATACAATTCCATATTCTTTACATTGTTTTAAATGAAAGACAACAGAATGTTAAACGTTTAAGTACCAGCTAATGAATTCAGCTTTATAGAACCACGATCACGAGATGATGATTAATTTGTGATAGAGACTGCAATCATCTCCAAATCGATTCAAACGAAAGGGGTAAAATAAATAGAATTAAAACAAAAAGTGATAGAAACTGCAATCAATATATTTTTAAATCAGTATAGTTGTCTATGTAAGATCGAGTACCTCCAAAACTTTGCCCACGCGTAAACATCCGTAATAACCTAATTTAGAAGGAATGCCATAACTGACTTTGCCTGCGTTTGGAAAGAAACATGTCAAGTAATTTGTTGTAGGTACAAATTAATCTGGAATGTTCCACTTTTCCCATGTCATATTCAATTATTGTTTATACATAGCCTCCGGTGTTGTTGACTATGTCTGCTCTTTATATCAGTTTGGTACGTGATTTTTATAATACATGTGTGGGCTTATTAAATTATGTTTATCTTCCACCATTCATTACCATACCCACGCGGGAGTCACCACACCACACTTCTTTGGATGAACCAAAAGTTTTATGAGCACGAGTACGTGAAAGTTTTGGTGGCAGCGAAGGCACAATGGGGATTCGGTAAAACTTGAAAGATTCGTTGAAATAAATATTTTGTACAAATGGACTTGCGGCGGAGCGATATTAGTTATTTTGTCGTACTACGTTCGCAATACACGGCCGTGGAAGACAAGCCAATAAATTCACTTCTCCCCTTTTAGTTATTCCCTTATGACTAAAGAACGCAACATCTCTGCATTTCAATTTGTTAAGTGAAATGTGTAGTACCCTTCCATTTGATTATTGAATGTTAATAAAACTGCTAATAAATATTTGAAATGTATATCTACTTTTATTGACAGGAATTGAATCGTGTAGTTATGCTTACAAAATTAAAGTAATAATGAAGACAAAAACAGTGGAATGAAAAATATACAAAACAACACCTAACCTAATCTAACACTGTCAAATATTGTTTTATACTTCTAGAGTTTTTGTTAAGGGAATATTTTGGAATGTATATCATCGAAGAATTTTTTGTTGATTTATTTACATATAAAGATGTTTTCCCTTAATCGTATCTACTTTCACACACTACTTATTTTATTGTGTTACAAAGATGATATCCACAATTGATACATTTTGTTAATATACCAGAAAGGTCTGCCAATGTTACTTTGCTAGCTTGAGTTTAGTAAGAACTCTCACGCATTAACGTTAACGATTTTAACTAAGGATGCAAATATGACATTCATACTAAGAACGTCGATTCCATCTATTTTATTCCTATAACAACACAATTTTTGTGCATGGTTTTCATTGTCAAACTTCATAAATATAGGCGAAAGATAAAAAAAAGGTTTGATTGTTCGACGGTACTATCATGGAAGGTGTTCTCAGGAACTAGCGCCACTGATTCCACAGGCAGCTGTTTTTGGAAGAGCCACTCGGCATTCCATATCACAACATCAATTTGCGGTTGATGTAAATGCAAACTAACAGACCGCCTAAATCTTTTTTATGTGAGTCGGCCCAACTGTGTTTCCACTTGCCGACGCTCGCGTTACTTTCTCATATAATTCAAGGCTCTTCCAGACTCGTCTTAACTCGTTCCTTTCCTTACAAACACACCCTGCACAGCATCTCCGGAAGTGATTTCACCTCGATGAACCTTTAATGCAGACGACCGCTTGAAAAACCAAATTAAAAATTAGACTTTCTCTGAACTCTGATTAAATTGTACCGGAATATCATCATCGTCAGTAATACAAATTATTTAAATACAACCTATATTTATTGCGTAAACAATTACTAAAGATTTATTCAGTTGAACGCTAAGGTGTCTAAGAAGAGAAATTAAAATGGCAAAGATTCAATTAGTTCGGAAATATTTTTTGTATCGATTTTATTGAATACCGTTGTAAAGTAAATCACATGGATATTGGCTGTAGCGTTTCACATCGGGGAACGCAAACTGTTTCTCAAGTGGCGTGATGTAATTCGTACGATAAAAAATGAAATGAACTAATTGGGTTTGCCAAATAATGATTGTTCATTCCGTCTGCGGAGGAACTTGTCCTGCGCCGGCTGTTGCACTCGTCCGTCCGATATTCAAACGGCATTCATTTGGCAAAAGAATACCGTGACACGGGCGTGCGCTTGCGAACAAATATGCCCAGACCTGCAAGAATAATCCAAACTAGAGCGGAAGCCTGCAGTGACAATTGCATCAATAAATTCCACTACTTTATCGGCAATTAAGCGGAGTAAAAGGCAATGGTTTGAAAAAGTGGTTCAATTAAGTTTGCTGCTAGATATCTTTTGCTTTCTGTAATTCGTAAACAGTTTTGCAAGAACCGCAGTTGTATAATGTTGCGAATTAATGAACAATAGAATCACTCAAGAAATAAATATCCATATAATTACGTAGAAAATCACAATTGAAAACTTCCAAGATTTCACTTGAGCAAATTCATAAGGCTGGATTTAGACTGTAGATGCACAATAAAGATATAATGAAAATTTAAAATCATACATAAAATACAACACAAAAGTAACAGTTATATGATTGCTCAAGCATAATAGGGGAAAATTTATGACAAAATATAAAGTAAATTTTTTGCAACATTTTGTTATAATGAAATATTCGATTATTTGGGTAAATGTTAAGTTTTGTTATGCATTTGTAGGTTATTGTATCGTGTTGTGGCATTTTATTCATACGTTTCGAATTAAACTGAAGTGCTTAAAGGTAAATA
>JAPMAF010001613.1:0-10758 GCA_026537445.1 Silvatares holzenthali
TGGCTCTGTTCGTAGTCGGAATAATCGCAGAGCATGCGTGAGGAGGTGTATGAATGTGGAGGAAGCAAGAGATGTATGTCAGGATAGAATGATCTGGCGCTCGATCCTCTCTGCCTACCTCTTCGGGGAAACGGCGTGATGGTTTAATAATAATAATAATAATAAAATCCATTCATCGTTGTTTTGGTTTAAAAATTGTTGGGAGTATTCTTGGGGATATTTGGGAACAACTTTGCACCAAAAAATTAAAATAAATATAAGAACGAAAATGAAAATGATAAGAACAAAATTATAATAATAATGACAATAACAAGAACAAAATAATAACAATACTTATGACAGAAACAGTATATAAAATAACAACAGGAACAAAATTAATAATAATGAAAATATAATACGTGAAGAAATGATTAAGAAATATGCATAAATATTATATGAATATATGAAATTTAAAAACCATTTAAAGTGTCATGTGAAAAATCATTTAAAGTACAATGTAATGTGAAGAAACAAATATACAAATATACTGTAGACCAAGTTGGTAAATATCAATGTTGCTAAGTAATTCATTAAGGTAATAGAATGACTTTTATTTATTTATTTATTGGATGATTTATATAGCGCTGTTTCGTGATTAAAAATCACCCCAAGAGCGCTTTTAAAATTAAGTGCATTTCTATTAAACTATTTATACGTCTAAAACATCTTGTACAATTTATATTATCTTAAAACAGAATAATTAATTACAAAAAAAATATTGTAGATTGACATGACAAATGTTTGTAAAAGTATATAACATAGTTAAATGTATATTACAAAATAGTTTATTATATATTTGATGAGAAACCAAAGGAAGAAAGAACACTACAGCTGCCAAGACGCAATGTCGGCGCTCGCTCTGTCTGCCCTCATTTGAATTCCTTCGATTGATTCGTTCTGCACAAAATGTAATAATCATTTTAGTCTGCGACAAATACTTCTATGTAAATCTTTTGTAAAGAATATAAAAATATGTAGGAAAAAATACATATGATGAAACAAGGGCAGTACTCTTCGTGGAAGATTTGAGAACCGCCGTTGACCATCGGGTGGTTCTTCCGCCGTCATCTCTTCTGTATACTCCTGCCCGAATGTGCAGCACTGTCTGCAGCCTGAGTCTTCAAATAAGTCGAAGTAGCCCGCAAACAGGGATTTGTTTTCGGAGTTGCCTTCACCGGAAGTTCGGTCCCATCGGTATCCTTGGCTCAATGTAGTACGGTTATGCCAAGATAATGCATTTTTCAGCATTTATTGTGTCAGAGTGAAACCCATATTATCCAAAGGTAGGTGTTTTAAAACACTCCCTAAGCATAATATATCAGCGTTTTTAAATATACCCAAATCAATAGCAGGTCACAAATGTCAAAATCCATTGCCCGTTGCAAATAAATGGCTCTTTAAATTTGTCTCCAGATGTGTCCGTTCCGAGTTGGATAAGCTTGCTTCAAATTTTTAAGAATTTAAGTAAACGGTAACAAACTTGATGCACCGGATATGTGACATCGTAATATTTGAATGTTTGTTAACAAATTCCTTCCCCCACTCCTATACGACTCGCAGTATCAGTATACAGTACTGATAATTGACGAAGAATATTGTTGCTAGTAATTTTGTCTATTTTTCTCTGTGATCAAGTAATTATTGCAGAAGTTATTTGCGAAATTAACCGTACCTACATTTTAATATGTGCTCATGGCCCCGAAGCTATGGCCGAACTCCTTTTTCTTTAATAATACCGGTTTTTTACGAATAATATTTACAGATCTATAAATTCAACATGTATTTAATCTCTCAATTGTCGATTTAAATCCTTGATAAACTTTATAAAACTTAAGAGTATTTTCAAATTATTTTTTTAGATTTTACTACAATAGTTTTAATGTCAATTGAATTATTTTTCTTCTTCCTCTGTTAATTTGAAGTTCTTCACTTCAGTAATAATCTACATTGTTTCTTTGTTTAATTCAACAATTATTAATCCAACATGTTCAGTCACCTGGCCAGCATATGGCCGAAATTTTTTTAACCTAGATTTCATTAATTCTTAATTAATGACCCATCCATATCGTAATGCACTCACTGATATCGGCGTGCTCTTATTTAAATAACAGTTCGCGATTATAACGCCAACGACCCGTTTCATTGACGGGCGTACAGATAATGTGATATATGAATCATCGAGTAAAACCTAACATTTAAGTCTCAATATTTCCCATGCCATTTAAGATTGACATACGGTTCGGAGATCTGAATGATAATACAACCAGATGATAAAAATATCTTTTGTCGTATATTCTGCACAGTCAAATAAGGATCAACATGGAGGAGAAGATTTAATATTGAGCTCTATGATCAATACCAGGATACCGGTGCGATCTTTTCAATTAAACTGCAAGCTAGACATTTACACGACTTAAATTATCTGGAGCCGGGAAGAGAGTGATGTCCAATAAAGTCATTGCATTGACAGACAGCTGATGGATTAATTATTTTTTCTAGCTAACGTTATATCAAATATGGATAAAACGTTTTTCTGATCAAATTTCAAAAACTTGTTTTGGGATTTTTTAACAAAATTGTTTCATAGTTGTGGAGTATGACAGTTGAAGTTGATTGGATTGTTGAAAACAAATCTGAATACTGTACCATTTAATGTGTTCATGTCTCTGTCTGATGTATTGATTGAAGTCTTTTGATTATCTATATTTTTTATTTAAGCGTGATGTTGATAATGTTATGATTATTAAGATGGAAAATTTATATAGCGCAGTTATCGTGGGAAAATCACCTCAAGTGTGCTGCCATTGTTGTTAGTTTTGTCTTTTCCTTCATTTTCTAGTTTAAAGTAAAGTTAATGAGGAAGTGTATGAATGTGGAAGAACTAAGAGATGTATGTCAGGATAGAATGGTCTGGCGCTTGATCCTGTCTGCCTACCCCTTCGGGGAAACGGCACGGTAGTCTAATAAGAAGTTAATTTTATTTTTAATTTGTATTTTTCTTTTATATTTTTGACACTTGAATCCTCGTTAATGATCATGTTACCTGTTATTTTGTTTGTTTGTTTTATTTTTATAATTAGTTTAAATATGTTTTTAATGGTACTCCTATTATCGTTATTTATCTCGAATAATCTTCGGTCACACTATCGTCCATTATAAACTGTACTTATTTTAATTTTTTTTTTTAGGTCTATGACCACACAATACATACTTTTTTTATATAATTAATTCTCACTAATTTCAACTGACACGCAAATCATGATCACCAATTTTTTTTAAAAATTAATGAATTATACGCATGTCAAGATTCTGCGATCATGAAACTAGTATGAATTAATTATAAAAAAAAATATTTATTGTTTGGTCAAAGATCAAGAAAAAATTGGATAAAGAGATCGTCATTTATTTTTCTATTATCTGCGTTTACTTTCTATTGTTATACAATATTTTTTCGATTATTTTTCTGCAAACTCACTTTAATTCATATTTTACTTTGTAAATTTGTGGAACGTTCTTAATGTATTACTTTTATTCAATAAATAAATAACCAATCTAATCAATAATCATTCCAGAATTTCGGTTCGAAGAAGGCAATTAAGATTTAATCTAAATAATAGTACTGTCGGTGATGATATCTTATTTATTATGCTTTTGTCGGCCATGTAATTGAGTGGTTAAGATACTTGACTAAAGTGTTAGAGGAACTCTGGAGGTCGCGGGCTTGAATAAAAGAAATAAAATAATTAAAAACTTAATTCTCTTATATGTGTTAAAAATATATCTAAAAAATCAGAACAGTAAAGAAATACATTTAAAATTGTATATTCACTCAGGACTGGAATAGAGTAGCATATCTTATACCGGAGTAATTATAATGTTCAGTATTGTAGGCCACGTGAAATGGATTTATCTATGTTTCGTGACTATAACCAGGTTTTCAATCTCTCCTTCGACTGCTACAAAGCGTTTAAATGTATTGCACTGAATGTTACAGACCCAGGTGAATGGTGGTGTCATGGTGTCTCGTTTATAGTACGATATAAGAAAAATATCACAAAGCATTCCTATTTGATAACATAATAGCTTTTTTAAAAATCACAAGAAGCTCTTCTTATTTTTGAACTGATTCAAATAAAAGTAAACGTTTGTTTGTATTATAAGGAACTATTTAATGTTATCTGCGGTTGGTAGACGAGCAAAGTTCTTTGTGAACGGAGATCTCAAATTACTGTAGTTTTAGAGTGGCCTTAATATTGTATTTCACTCTACTTTCATCCCCTTTCTAACCAAGCATAAGGGAATCCTTCATTCAAGATATTTTTCCGCGAATTGAAATAAGTTGTACGTTAAACAAAACATGTATTTTTTTACTCTATTGGCCTCGTGGTCGTGTGGTTAAAGGTACTTGACTTAAGCGTTGGAGGAACGCTGGAGGTCGAGTGTTCGAATCGAGTTCGAATCGAACGAGTGAAAAAAAAATGTATAAAAAAAATAAAAATTCATTTTTCTATTTAGGTTTTAAATATATGTACAAACATATATTTAAATAAATCGAAAAGAAAAAAAATGCATTTAAAAATATATATTCACTCTGGGCTGGAAAATAGTGATAGATCTTGTATCGCCCTGGAGCTATACCACCGTTCAGTGTTGTAAGCCACGTGAAATGGATTTATTCAAGTTTCGTGACTAGAATTGAATAACCAGGTATTCAATCCCTCCTCCGACTGCTACATAGTATTTACATATTCATTTGTTTAGTATGTTACAGACACAGGATAGTGGCGTCATGGTGTCTCATGTGTAATAAAAGATAAAAAAACAAATTTTAATCGGTGGGTCTGTTCGTATTCGTAATAATCGCTCAATGCCTACCCCTTCGGAGAAATGGCTGATGATGTATTGTATTGTTTATTTTTTTACATAGTATGTTTGTTGAAAAACAGTGTTATTTAACACGAAGTTAGACCTACATCGCCTTTTGATGAGTTTGCATACAATTGTATATGTTGAAATATATATCTTAGTTTCATGAAGGAGTGAAATTATAAAATTTAACAAGATGACTAGCATGAAATAATCTCATTCAAGTGATTAATGAAACACACCGAGTTTTTGCAGGGATTGTGGGTTGAATTAACGAATATAGATGGCGTTTGGATTTTGATAAACTTACCATTCCAATAGCCATTGGGATCGAACATATGATCGAATTACAGATAAGTATTCTGAAACGGAAATGAAATTAACCTTGCTTTAGTCCCATTTATAGAACATTTTATTATGATATCTCGTATTCAAAGTGCCTACGTTGAAAATATATGAAAATTAATGTAATACAATTTAAATACCAACGGATTTTATGAGAGATGTGATCTCACAAGCAAAGCAGCCTATCCGGATAAAAAAAATGTCAGTGTGTCATATTTATTCCACCCTACTGGATACAGAGCAACTATTAGAAGTTGTACTTTTTACTCCGCGTGTCGAGTTTGATGGCCTCCCTTCCGTATTGTCGACATGGCGCAAGCTCACTGGGATCTTCTCAAGTGCTTTTTCAAAGGACGCCCTCGACCCTCGTGAATGCCGAGTCGTGAACTATACAAGTGTGTTGTGTATTTGCCAAAGCAGTTACATCCAAATATTATTTAAGCGTGAAATAATTAATTTATAATAATATCTTCCACGGTTAAGCCGCCACTAATTGTAGATGCATGGCTGGACTTATTATTATATTAAGTTATTCCGGTGTGATAAACAGAGACTCAATTTCACTACCGCCAAAATTCTTCACTCATGATGTTATTTGCGTGCCCAGCTACGTTAACCATCGATTTAACCCCAGATAGTTATATGCAGATGTTGGTATTTCCTATTTCTCATTACGGGGTCAAAGCATATCAGTTTATATGTCTTAATCAAATAATTTACTTGTACTATAGTTTTTTTTTTCAAAAAACTAACTAAAACTTACTATATTCTTTTGTTTATATATTCTCAGTCAACGTTCAGGTTTTATTATTACTGAATACACAGCAGATGTAGCAATCTCGTACAATGTTTCATACGTAAATTGCTTGATTGTATTATTTTTCTCGTCTTAAAGATTGCATTGGTTGGTTTTTTCAATTTCACATTGTAATCCTTGAGTCTTGTATCATCCCAGATAGCTAGCTACCAGTGCTGGATAAGTTATGATTTAGGTTTCAGAATTTCAAAACGAAAATACGGAATTCTATTTTCTTATCTATAACCACGACATATTATTTAATTAAACCATCCAACAAGTTTCAACTATCTGCTAGTTATGATCACAAATGCCTTTTTTATAATCACGGATTTTGTCATGAGCACAGATGAAAAGGCTTCCGTGATCATGACTAGCAAATAGCAAACTTATTGGATGAATTTATTAAATTATTTCGGTGTACGAATGTAGTGGTTATAGATAAAGAAAATAAAACAGAATTTTATAAATATAAAAAAAACAAAGAAAAAGTGAAAGAATATACAGATTTTGCTAGCAAAACATATAATACAATTAGTTACTCTATTGTAAAATACAAAATTTCGGCACAAATATGAACACAGAATATAATCAACTCAATTAAAAGGCTGCATCTTGTTGAGGGTTGAAGACCTTTATCATTACTTCTCATGATATATCTGGCATGCAATAAACTATATTGTGAATTACTATACATTTGGGCAAAATGTTCAAAAGGAACGTTATGTTATTTTCAAATAGGATGATAAGGTTCTGGCCAGTGTTCAGAAAGTATTTTGACGATTAAAATAAAATGAATTAATTAAATAGGTGTTACGCTTCAAAATTAGGCAACATTAAAATCCTTTTTTAGTTCAACAAAAATGTAAGCAAAAAATTAAGAACAGCATATGATCGAAACACATAATGTATATTTTAAAAATAAGTAATTTTAAGAGAATTAATCTAAGAAATATTTCACTACCTATAGAAAATCTCAATACCGATGAAAGAGCAAATTGAAGTAACGCATTATTATCAAATATTAATTAACAATTTATTGTACAATATTTTATTTCCATGTTATTTTCTTCATTTCAAAACGTCAATGATTCGATTTAAAATGACTATCTAAACCAGCCCTCGTACTAGATAAAAAAAGCAAAACGATATATTAAACAAAGACAGCGATTAGGTAAGACAGCTCTTGGCCAATTCAGCCATCCCCTTAAAAATTCAAAGATCTCCTTACTCGGGCGTACGATCAGTTTTGATATATGGAGCACAAATATGAACCCTTACATACGCTTTGGCAAAACTGTCGGCCGTGCTATGGAATGAACAATGTATGTTATTTCTCTAAGAGACAGAAAGATGAATGTATGCATAAAGATGAAGACCGTATTTCGCAACAAAACGTTTTGAAGATTTAAAAGACGGAAAAATTGCTATAGCTCCTTGACGGCCCTTTATTATTCTTATCATCATCTTTATCTGAAGTATTATCTTTTCTCTTCTTATTTCGTGATCCTTTTTAAACACCACGTATTATAATGCTTTTGTGGTTTCGTTGGTGAATTACTGTTATTCGGCGACTTTGTGGTTTTCCATTGATAATGATTTTTTTAACGGTTTATCAATTTACAAATTGAACAAATTTCAATCTATTTTGAACGCAGCAGTTAGAATAATGCATGGTATTTCTTAATAAACACTTATAACATCCCTCCTAAATCTATAAATTATTTGTCATTACTATTTTGCTTTTATTATTGTTATTATTATATTTGTTCTTCATATTATTATTGTACTTGTTATTGTGTTAATTAATTTTGTTCTTATTATGATTTTAAGTATTGTTTTAGTTTTTGTTATTATTTTGTACCAGTTGTTCATTGGTACTAATAAGTGCTGTTAAATAAATAAATAAATCCCTACTAAATGATTGACTTGGTTTCGGTATCAGGAAGTAGTTGTGTATATGCTTATTGATGTACAAATGCATGCAAGACGCGACACCATTATATCTTAAATAGAAAAAACCCAAATCTGCTCAAATCATCCTCAACGGCTGTAAGAGGTATAACGAAGCCAAAAAGAGATTTTTGGACGAACTTTGCTGAGAGAACGTTCTCAGTGGTGGGACCGAAGGTCTATAACGCTCACCCGGTGTCGAAGCAAAGCAGCCGTCTGAGATAATTATAAGAGGTAAACTAAACACATGTTTTATAGAACCGTTCCCTGAAGAGTAAAGAAAAATGTATAACACCTTTGGCGTGATTTTCTTTCGAAGACAGTGCTGTTTTTATTTTATTGATATTGTTAACATTTATAACCTATATGGCCGGTATATTATTGTAGGCTTTCAGCCTCGCAACTGAAGATGCTCGTTTCATAAGATATCCACGTTAAAAATACTAAAAAATACTCTCCTGTCGTCTGTTGTTCTTCGTGACAATACTAATTTACTGGCCAAATTGTGTATAAAGACTATGGAATATTGTTCAATGCATTTACATCTCAAATACGAATCAATACACAAGCTTCATAAAGTATTGAAAAAACGCAAGAGTTTTCGTACAAAAATGGACACACATTTATCGATTTTAATATGAACGAAAGTTTCATAATACGACAAACGTCTGTTCTGAAAACATACAACACAATTTCAAGTCACGTTGTGGCCGAAGGCTCGAGTGTTGTATCCATAAATAACATCTGTATGTGCGCATACATTATCTTCAGTAATCATCTCCGGTAGGTTCAACTTCCCTGTCTATTGTTTGCTACCCTTTGTTGACGTGCAGACAAGACAGGCGTTACCAAAACCCAAAGAAATCAATCATTCACCAGAAGTGCTTTCGGACTAATTTATGGATGATCGGAGTCAAGTTTCAACGGTTCTAATTGAGATTTATCGAGTGCGCACGAGTAAGCCAATCGGATTTCGTTTGAAATTGTTTTAAATGCGTAGGTACTTATTTAGTTGAATACAGGTGATTTTTTCGAGGCTAGAAATTACGCAGGATTGAGCAATATATAATTTATTTTTTCGAATGTTACTTTGTGGTAATCCATTTTTACAAATCAATATTAAAAAGTTCAAGTGGTATAGTGACAAAAACTAACATTTTAATATTGATTTGAACAATATAATTAAAAAATAAACAATAGAGGGAGAGAAGTTTTCACCCCTACCTAAAATTGTCTTCATACATATTCTCTCATTTTTTATCTACTTATTTTTAACTACTTAAATAAACAATCGTATCTTAAGTATTTTTGGACGCTTTCACGACCAAGAGATTCACAAGTCAAAGACTTTTGGATAGTCATGTCGTGTTGTGACACTTTGTTTGCCAACGTTTCGGATCACATTATAGTATCCATCTTCAGGGCGAGTCTGTCTGTATAAGATTGACTTTACAAAGACTGACTTTTTACATAAACAGACTCGTCCTGAAGATGGACACTGCAATGTGGTCCGAAACATTGGCAAACAAAGTGTCACAACACGACATGACTACCCAAAACACTTTGACCTGTGATCCGTATCTTAAATTTACCTAATAGAATTTCACAGAATATCGTTGATTTTTGTAATTATTTCCTGAAACACGATACATTCACAGTATGAAAATAATTGCAAACTAAAACGTAATGCACACCATTTTGCAATCGCGTTGCAGTCAGACAAAGGATGTTTTCGGAACAATTCTCCGCGGAATTAACCAGCAAAAATAAGGAGCTCCTCTCAGTTCGCAATGGTTATTGAAATTTCCGCAAACCTAATGGTATGAGCGTGCCAGCGTCTCGTAGCGGTTTTCACTAATTGACGATATTTGACGTTACGTAGGTGTCTGATAATATAGAAACACTTAGCATCAAATTCGCAGGCGCCACTTCTCCATTGTAATATGCAAAATGTACCTCTATCCTCTATTTAAAATAATATTCAAACCCATTTATTTATTTGGCTAATTTATTTAGCACACTTTGGAAAAACATTATCGTCCGTAATGCGATATTAACAAACATGTTAGGTTTTTTCTACACAATCTAGTGTATGGAGGGATAAGTAAAGTAGTGGAAATTCATGGTATTGGATATGTGATGTCTTCTGCATGCTTATGAAAGAATCAAATAAAGATTCACAATCGTTGATTATTATAATGTATAATGAATATTTAAAGAATGATTCGAAGATGGATGTGGCTTAATTCCAAACGATGATCTTTGAAAAAGGTGAATAAATGATCGGTCTTTGTAAGCAATAAGTATTTGGAACAAATTAATGATTTTATTTTTCTTTGAAATAAGTTAACAATAGCAAAACAATCGAAATTATTGAAGAAAGAGTGGTTGTAGGCAATATCTTTGAAGTCTCCATGCACTTCAAAAGAATCGCAGGTTTATTATATGGCAGCAAAACGTAGACTTGGCAGAATAATGGCGAAGGAGAGCAAATGCAGTGGAGCTGATGTTGTTGAAAAGAATATACGGGAAGACTACGAGTGATAGGAAACGTAATGAATATATCCGTGAAGAATGTAAACTAAATTAACATTCATCACCCAAATGAAAATTGACTGAATATTTTTGCCTACCTCTATTAGGAAGTTATGTTTATGCATTCTATTGATATAAGAGTCTTACGAGCGGAAGCGCCGGCGCTGGACGCGCATGGCAGCGCCGCTTCGTTCTTCTCCAGCATTATAAATAGCGATAGTTGT
>JAPMAF010001614.1:0-10748 GCA_026537445.1 Silvatares holzenthali
TTTATACATGTTTCTGTTATTTTAATATATATTTCAATTCTGCATTGAAAAAAAAACAATTTTAAATATATTGTATTCATAGCGATGAAATATGCTTCCTTTCTTTGAAATCGTCATTACATCTGGTTACATCGTTCTCAATTGGTGCAGAAATATTCAAATATGACATGAAATATAAAACTCTAGTGCCATTTATTCTTCAGATAGTATGTGGGTTTACATTTTATCGCCATTATACGTATAGAGAATTCTGTAACAATTCAAAGTTTCAGAATTAATAGCTGTTCTTCGATTTGAACACTTTATGTCATTTTCTTCAGTTCTTTCAATATTCGCTGCAACACGTCAACTAAGGCGATAGGTCTAAAGCATTACTGTATTGTATTTATTTATTTTCTTTTATTTATCCAAGGATTACCCACAGCCAATACACAAAGTACATAAATCAGTTATAATAAATAAGTATGACGTAGAGCCATTTTACAGGTTTTCACAATTATGAGAAAAAAATATGTATAAAAATGAACTATGTGTATGAATGTGAACATACTCAACAAATGATATCGATAGTGAATTCAAATGTTAAAGACCGATTGGCTAAGATTTGAAAATTGTATTGTATTTTAAGATTAACTTGTCACAAAAACGTATTGCGCCTATAGTTATGTTTCACTTAATATTTGTAAGATGCTACATGCTGCACTATGCTCCGAGACAGTGGTTTAGTGTATGATGCTTTCACGTTTATTGGATTGCAAATTTATTGAATAGCATCTCTGACGACAGACTGGATGTGGAACTGGATGATAATAACGGTACCAATCTGCGTGACGATACGATAGTCGCTATTATAGTGTATGATATAGCCAGATACACCGCATCGACAGCATCTCCTGTACCGCTCCCTTCTCCTCTCCCATCCTGGCGTGTCATCGTTCTACTAACTGACTCTCATTACACTGAGACTCATCTACAGTACATACAGAAAAGCTATCCAATACTGTTCTACCGCTACAAATCTACAGTCTTAATTTTATTTTCCGTTTCCTACAATCCGAACGAAAATGAGGAGTTAAACCGATGCTTCAAAATGCATTCAAAAGATATCAAACTAAAATTAAATTCGACAAAACCAGAATTCATTTAGATTGTATACATTTGATCAAACACAGTCCCATCAACATCAACGGAACTACGATTATCCCCATAAATGAGGTAAAATTGGGAGTCACGATTGACAGCTGTTTATCATTTGACACCCATATTTCAAACACAGTTCGCCCTGGATTCTATCATCTATGAGAGCTATCTATTCAGAGGTGTCTCCTGATACCTTTGGATGGATCTGAAATGACATTGACATTTATCACCGAAATCGTCAAATACGTACGTAAGCAAAGATACGATCTCAAGATGTATACAAACACATCTAATTTTTAATTGTTATAAAATTCATTATACGTATCTTTAGAAATGGCAGTTATTAAAAAACAGAAACTAAAAAAGCGTGGAGATCATCTCTTATGTGTTTCCGAAATTTAAATTTTGATCTTTGACAGCGCACTTCTTCAGTCGTATTTACATTATTATACGAGAAAATTAACAAAATCTGTCGCTAGTTATGACACTACTATCAATTTTACAACAGCATTTTATTGGATAGCTCTTTTGACTCATTAGAATAATCACTATTGACTTAAATTCGTACAGCAAGAATATTTTGACAGGAAAAATGTTTTCAGGTGTAAAACGTATAGTTTATAGCGTTTAATGTATAGTTTAAAGCGCATTTAATGAATAGTTTAAAGCGTTTACTTATTTTTTGTGCATACTGTAAATGATAAATGATGATTTTAGATGTCTGATGATGATGATGATGATATCCAGTTAAATAAAACGATTGTTTTTTCGTTGTTTCAGATGATGGAATGCGCATATCTCCCCGCCTACCCCGGGAGGGGGCCGGCCCCCCCGCCCGCGTGGTGGGCGCCGCCCCGGCCCTCCCCCCCGCCCAACTGAGGGGCGGCATCTGCTGAAGAGAAGAGGAGTAGCGGTGAGAGAGCGGCAGCTCCATTAACGACCAACGTTCGACATTTTGAGAACAATAATTATTATCAGCCGACCGCTAATGGACAACAATGTGACGTTCAGTGAGACAATTACGACGGCCGGGGAGTAGCGCGAATACTTTGACAAATCGACGAAGATTTTACGAATTTATTAAATCGTTAGTTAGAACAATATTTGTATTCATATGGGTACATTTTAAATTAGTTGAATTTAAACCGGTTAAGAGAGACTTTGTAAAAATGAGATAATTCCGCGTTAAGTTTGCGTCAAGTTTGTTGAAGTGAGAACTCGGACTAATTTATGTTGTTACGTTAAAAGAAAAGTGGAAAATATTTAACTAGGAATGGTTGTTCGGCCCCTTTCTCCTCGTGTGATCTTCCACCTTCCTTAGCGACTTGCCATAATCTTTTCTGATACATCATGTGATGCGCTTGAGAATATCATGATGTAAGATTGAATATTCGCTATCGTTGTAAATATTAAATCTATATATTACAGTCATTAATATGTTTTCTATATAAATATGTCTTCTTTCCAAATTCTCACACCTTTCATTTGTAACAAAGGTAGTATATTACTACTTTTACCCTTAAATACTGTAAATGTCATGCATTATTATTGTATAAATTCCTTTTGAGAACCCAGACTATGTATTTACACGCTTATTTCATGAAAACTCCCAATGGAGATTAAATTATTTACCAAAAAATCCAATTCTATAAAAAGTTTTTTGCTAACAAAACGTTATAATATTAATAATGTTTTCATGGACAGCCTCTTATTTAAACTTGTAAATGCTTTACTGCAATTCGAATTATCCACTTTAATTGTCCAGTCGATTTTGATTATTTTTACAATAGATCATTACTGAATCCAAATAATATTGTGTAAGCATAAAATTATTTTCTTTTAAACTGAATTATTTTGTTTTTGAAATATCAATAAAGTTAACTGAGTTCTTAGAAGGTAAATTGAATTATATTATTTTCTGTAAATTTTCTATTGTATTTTGTATTTTTAATTAAATTCAAACTTATTTAAGTCTGCATTTGGAACAAAACACTGAAAGTCAATTAATTACAAAGTATATTGTTTCTATTGTTTTATGGCTGTAACTGCACGACTCTGTCGATGTCTCTGATTGTAAATTGTCTAATACCGAACGAGTTGTTTGTATGAATTCAAATTATTCATTATTTTCTACAAAATATTGTTCACGGCGGTATCAGAATGTTTGGAATCGTTTTCCGATGCAACTAGTACGATTACCATACATTTTAAATAATAAATTAGAGTTAAGCATACTATGACTATGAGTTGACAGAATAAAACACGTTGTGATCGAATACTGTAAATTATTGTAATTATGTATTGTATTATTAATAATTATCTCATAGGAATACGTCATTTGAAGTTTCAACTATTGGTTCTTATCTTCTCTTTTGAATCGTTAATGTTCTTGTTGTTTGTTTGTAAGTTGATACTTATTGTTTCACTCCGGCGGGCGAGAGCGACCTCTCGCCCTCACGCCCGCTCCAAATGTAAAAATCTTATCCAATAAATACATATAATGCAACTGCATGTCCTGCACTGCTTGTAAATAAAATGTATAAAATAATTACCTCATGTGTTAATTGAACTTTTCTTTTCTCGGCAGCAATTTAAAATATAACACGTGTCACGGTTCACGGTTCTAGCAATAAAACATTGTGAACGAAACACTCAATGATTATTTTCCTACGGCATCTTTAGCAACTTACTCATCGAAATTTCGCCATCGCTTCGTGAAATGAGACAATGCGGATGTATATCGAGTATACGAGTACATACCCTTCGCCGTACGAGCGGGAGCCGCGCCGCATCCGGCCATAGTTCGGAGTACCCTCGTCGCCGTACCGAGGGTTGCTAACAAATATCCCTCCATTATTTCCTTTCCCAGTCTAAAACTATCGTAACCTCCTACGCATCAAAAAACAGTCCGTCAGCACTGTTATAAACAACATTATCCGAATCGATTTCATCGGTTTCGAATAGAAATAACCGCAAAAACGAGGACTCTCGGTAAAAAGTGTACTCCTTATATCGCGGCATAAATGCCGAAGCAATCTCGCGGTTCTGCCCGTTCCGTGTAGCGGAGTTCAGCAAAGGGCAGGGTTCCCCTCCCCGTTCTCCGTCCCGCGCGCCCCCGCCGCCCCGCTGCCCGCCGCCGCCGGTCTTGAAGAAATGGAGGGTGTAATGCGCAAAGCGCGAGAGGGCCGCTTACACGATTCTTCCTGTGGCTACTTCATGCAAATCCTTTTACTTGTTTTTTCACCGACCGAATCGGGTTTTAAGTACTATCCGCTAGATCTAAATAATCTACTTTATACTTCCCCGCTACTGAGTGAGTGAAGCGCCCAATCCCGAGCATCGGGTGTTTCGTGAAGTAATCAAATTATTTTCTTACACCGCAAAAATGTCGCGCGTTTTCCTACAAATGCTGCCTAAAATACGTTTCCCCTTTTCAGAATTGCAAATCTCAAATGGCTAACAGTATCTCTACGTTGTTTCATTTACATAATATGAAATGAGGAAGGAAATAAACGAATTAAAAAATACGAAAACGAGTTTTATTAATTGTTTTTCAACCCCTTTTTTCCTTTGTCTGTCTCCCCCTCCGCAAGGAGTGTTTAATTTGGAATGTATTTATTTTGTTTTATCCCGCGACGGGTGTTCGTCGACGGAATTTCAAGTTGAAGTCGCGAAAGAGATGTCCAATAATTAGTATTCAATAAATTGTTGAAGGGTTTGTCATCGCAAATGAAGCAGTCGGCTCTGAACGAACCCCTCCGAGAGTCGCCACTCATGTTAATATAATACATCTGAAGCACCGCCACAGACATAGACAGGAAACTAATTTTTGAATCGTAATGAAAAAATATAAATCCGAGCTTCTGGAAAGAGTTTTAATTTCCTTATTCGAGTCATACTCCCTATAATTAACTTTCACGGTGTTAGCAAACTCATTTACCAAATTGCTAAAAGGGGAATTTGTTCGGAAGGAGCGGAGCGATGAAACGAGCCGAAAGGAGCGGCGTGGGAAAGGGAAAGGAGAATCCAATAGAGGCCTAAGTTCTGATTATTCAATTATTTGTTTATCATATTACTCAGGTATCATAATATTCTCGGCGATACGAGCTCAATGGGGAAATAACGATCTCAGCTGGATGGAATGAAAACTATCAATCACAAAGTAAACGATTACCAGCCGTCATTTATCAGATGTTACGGAGTTCGTATGATCTCAAATCGATAACTCGAATTGGGTATTAAATCAAGTATGGAATACAAAAGTATGATGATCAAAGACGAAATGGCCGACGACCGACGACCATTTATTCAAATTAAGTTTGTACGCTGATACGACACTCTCACATTTATCATTGTGTATTCTTGATAGACATAATACGCCGATCGTTTTGTTTATCATGTGAAGTTATTTATTAATTGACTCGCGAAAAAGAAGCTCGAAAGGTATATCAAGTTAGGTGTATTACAAGTGGATCCATTTCTCATAGAGTTCTCAACCGACAGCATAGGTATTCTCGTTTTGTTCAGATTTCGTATATTCGCATACACTGGCACGGATCGGAGTAAAAACGGCTATAATCTGCCGTATCTGAGTGGTGCATGTCATATTGGCACTGTTATTTTCTTTTGAACATCAAACAAATTGTTCTCACACGAGAGGCAAAACTCTTCGTTTGCATCACTTTGTGTTACAAATTGGAAGATTCTTTCGGAAAATTGAACTAATTTCCCGAAATCGTCGGCGGTGAGCAGATGTAGAGATTTATTGAAATATTTCTGTTATATCGCATACAGTTTTTTTTGTTTAATTCCTATTGTATTTGCTGGCGCTCTAAGGCGAAAATACTTGTTAAGGACAAGAGAAGGTAAATGGGTGCCCTCGATGCTTGATTGACATTCTCACCCTTTTTAAGTGAACAGAGGGGTGCAAGACGCTATTGCACAGAGGATCAGGCTTCTTTTACGGGAAAATAATTGGCACTTAACAAAAATCTGCTTTATCCCCGCAATTCATTATTCTGTAGCAATGAAGCAGTATTTTTATCACTTGTTGGGTAAGATCCTCAATGTAATTCCAATTATGAAATTCAGCTAGAAATCAATTGACAATTTATTATATGCTAATATCATAACTACTTAAGTCTTTTACAGTACTTGGAACCTAAAATATTCAACAAATGCATCATTCCTGAGATGATATTTGCTGTAAATACATGAACAATCGCCAAAGAAGCGCTACATAAGATGCAAATTAGATGATTGGTAGAACTAAAACAGTTTTTATATGGCAGTGGACTGGATATGTCTGCAGATGAATCATTGGGAGATAGATACGAAAGGTGCTGGACTAAGGACCAAGAATAGAACAAATAAATATTGGCCAACAACCCTCCAGATTGTTCCAGGATGACATTCTGCGAGCAACATGCACAATACAGTTTAAAGAAGTGCTGCAAGTACCATATTACATGCCTTTAGGCTGTCTGAATCACCAATTCACCATCTGCTGGCCAGTGCTAACTATGTCCCTAATATGAGATTTCATGAAATCTTATCTACCGTGAAAGATAGCCGGTACACCGAATTTTAGATACCAGCGAATTTCTGACCCGTCTACTTAAAAATTAACATATGAGTTGTAGTAATAAAAATTACGAATCCTTTTAGGAAAATAGTCAAAACATACTATGTCCTCCTATTATTAAATGAATACATCTATATTAGTTTTCTCCTCTTTCGGTTCTCTTGATCGAATCATCGATGAGGTTCAACATTAATTCTCACGAGATGAAATCTCTGAATCGTTGAATGTTCATTCGGAGCTTTTATGATGATGTTGGCAACAATTTTGAAAAGGCTTTCACCACCTCTTAACGCGATGTTCGTGATTTATAGCCTTCCATTGAGCGAGGCAATCATACTCGGTAAGAGCAAAGTTTTTAAGTCTCGAGAACTTTTGATACTTTAAAGTAATCCCAGAAGTTTGCATCCAAAATATTGTACAGAGTATTATAATAGTTCAAAATGTGTAGGCTCCTATTACACGAAATTTCAATTTGGATTTCGAGCTCCGTATTTTAGGTGCTTCTTTTAAAGATTTCCAGCTCGTGTGTGTACAAATTATATTCGGATGCGCTCCCAACTCCCAACTAACTGTATATACATAACATATATATTACTAATATACAGAAATCTTAGATGAGACTTCTCAAACTGATTACATAAAACACACAAGTATTTCACATTACACATAAAACTCTATTATTTCATCTCTCTATCGCAACTTTATTGTTAGTACCTACGTGCGAAGATTATAAATATATTTTAACCCATTGCACATATAGCCTCGCGATGTTTATTTATTTTTTTATTTATATATGTAAGGTACACCAACAATACACATATCAACACATTTATTTTCAGGTATACAGAGCATAGCATCGGATATATGTATCAATTACAGGTGTACACAACATTCACCAAATATTAAAATAGTTAAAAAAATATATATTCAATCACACGGATCCAAGAGTACACCTATAAGTCCGCCAAGCAGCTTAACACTTTTCTCAGAAAAGATGTTAAAGAGAAATAGGGATCTATAGATAGCGTTAGTGTTTTGTTAGAGAATAAATATTGGCAGAACCTCAGAACAAGACTTCTCTCACGTTCATACATGTGGTTATAGGCGTTCGTTGAAACTTTCTCAAGAGATCCAACCAAATTCTTCCAAGTAATCTGTGTTAATGTCCTAAGTACATTTATTTTTCAGATCTGTTTCTTTATTCTTTCAACATGTCCGAACGATCACAGAGAGCATCATTCATGTATAACATATACATTTCTTAATATTCTTGTTTAATCTTACCACTTTAGTATATTACTTTCTTATTATCAACATGGACAACTTATATAGCACCGTTTTCGTTAGAAAATCACCCCAAGGGCGCTTATCTTACCTCTATGGAGTTTTACTCAATTTCTTAGAGAGTTCATTTCTCATGTAATCATTATGGTTTTGTACTTCTCTTAATATATTCTCTGCCAAAGAGTAAATTTAATTGTGATGAAGAAGAGGAGTGCAAATATTTTAAGAGCATCAGGCATAATATTATATTTATATGCAACCTATATATTTTAAGTGTACGGATACTAAACGCCTTTCTCCTTATTCGATATATTCATAACTAGAGTTGAGAATCAATCTTTTCCTCTTTCAGAACCGCAGCAAGAACTACGTTGACCTTTTATCTCGTGACCTCGTGGTGATAATCTAAACGTAATATTATATTTGTATGCAACACTCAAATTATTACTATATTTAGAGAGAGAGTGCCATCGCATAACCGAAATCGTTGCAGAGATTTACGGTCACTGATGTCGATTTCTCACTTACAACTATCTATTAATGATAACGATTAAATTTCTTTCTCTCTATCCTGTCTTCCTCACACGCTTTTTAAAAATCTTAAAACAATACATAAATTGTTACAATTTATAACAATTCACACAAAACAAACACAGATTCAAATGTTAGGAGAGGGACGGATGAGAAGAGGACAAAGAAAGGTATCAACTTTACACCCCAAAGGACAGGACAACACTAAATAATACATAGAAAAGAAAAAAAATACATAAAAAAGAAGAAGAAAAGTCAGCATCACATAAGCGCGATCTCCCAGTCCAGATTTCTTAGATTTCGTGTACATTACCTACAGTATCACCAGTAGGCGCACTATATTTAGTATAACATCAAACGATCTAATCTAACAGCAGTATATAAAAAGTTGTTGTGTAAGCCAAAATATCAAATATTAAGCTACTAAAGAGTAATGAGTGAATCATTTTCCCTGTGTTAATCAGAATCAAGGGCAATCCTTAAATCAATACAAATATAATAGAGCATATCTCAAAATCTAATTTCAAGAAGTATAAATTACACCGTCAAATCACTATTGATTTAACAGTTTCACGGCAATAAACATCAATTAAAAAACATCAGATTTGTTTAACCTTATCATCTATGACGCCTCACGAGAACATCTTAAAACTTAGGAATCTTCGTTAATCGAATCTGTCGAGGGAACTTAAGAAAGACCTGCAAGATGCGAGCACCGACAATACGCCCTAGCAGCTGCAACATCTCCGTATCTCGACTTGATCTTTTCAACACATCTTCTTCACCGAAAATTACATCATCTTCGAACTTCATAACTACTCTCTTTTCTCTGTAACAGTATGATTTCAATCTATGAATTTTGTTTTAATATAAATGAATATTCCATTTTAAAATAATATGTACTTACAATAATATAATACTTCTTACAATAATATATACAATGTTTATAAAATATTTAAGTAAAATTGCACAGCGCTCTTGAGGTGATTTTCTCACGAAAATAGCGTTTTACAAGTTATCCTCAAAATAAATGAATAATATTTGATGGGTTTTGCTAAATTGAATCGTTATTGATGGTACTGGATTGTTACACCGTTATTTCGGATTGAATATAAAAAGTCAATCACAATAAAAATCTATTCTTTTTATGGTGGGAGTTTAAAGCGAATAGTATCACCGATATAATACATAGGCGGGTACAGGGTAGATGGTAGAGGGCAGTATTTAGTATTTTAGTGTCCATATGTAATATATTACGGTCCGTATGTTTGGGGAATAAGTTAAAACAAAGTGATCCCATAATTGAGCCAATAAAGGCGGTAAATCGTCCGGAAGCGCCGCTAAAAACAATCACGGATAATACATTATGACGTAAAATGTTTCAAAATACACTCGTAAAAGGATGCCGTCTCTTTTCAGCGCTCCGCGTACCGCTTCCCGCTCCCCCATTACTCGGGACAACAAATGGAAAAAATCCTATTACAAGTTCCGCACTTCTGAAACGAGTTTCAACCCATAAAACCACACTCATACACATATTATATGTGCTGTAACTCCGTACTGTTCAATTTTCTACTTTAATACGTTTTTCTATTTATTATCCTAATTCACTTAAAATGTATCCGCACTCGTTGAATCAATGTGAAGCTAGTGAATATAAACGCGAATGCTCACCGTTTCGCACACATACGCAAAAAACGCAATTTTCTTTCAGGTGCTTTAAGTGTCCGGATACTCAACGCCTTTCTCCTTATTAGATACACTCATACCTAGAGTCGTGATCATTTAAAAGCTCACCTCGATAATCGATCTTTTCCGCTTTCTGAGCCGCAGCAAGAACTACGTAACCTTATATCTCGTGACCTCGTAGTCATCATCATCTAGGTCTATACACAACCACGTTTTTAGTGATAAACAGATTCTTCAGGTTGCCCGTGGCAGTGTTGGGTAAAAATTAAATAAATTACTGATTACAAAGACTAATCGATTACAAGTACCTACTCTAAACCGCACACCACATCGTTCGAAAATATCGGAATAGTAATTGTTATATACATATATATCCCGTGTTATATACATTATATACATATATATTCCGCCTTTTTGTCTTTTGAATTTCGAGGCTATGTACAAAGCGCTACAGAGCTCGTATCTGGCAATACTGTACATCATTTGAAAGGTCTTGACATAACCTACAAAACGACGCTAT